>OZ023273.1:69632957-69665139 GCA_964007475.1 Hybos culiciformis | reverse complement strand
TAAAATCAAGTCAAAATATATGAAAAGAAGTAGTTCTAAAGTTCTTAAAATTGGTCAATAGCTTACTAGAACTATGTTCTATGTATAGTTTGATTTGTTTTACGGTTATTTCCCCAGTTTCTGAAATATGATGCTTCTGTGAAGCTCTTCAAAAAGACAATGAATAAAAGAATAAAAATTAAACTGTTCGATGCATACTTATTTTTTGGACAGTTTTACGAAATATTAGATAGAAATTTCAAAAACAGAAATCACCCTGTAGATTAGTTTTGATTCAAATATTAGAAAATAAAATATGTATGTATTGCATATAGGTATATATAGTTTCAAATGTATTTTTCAAATTTTTAATTTTAATTATATAAAGAATTAGATTTTATTGTTAAATTTTTATATTTATTTTTATATGTATGAATATTATGTTTTTATATACTATGAATAAGTTTTACGAATTTTGTTGAAATATTTTACTAAGTACGCCTTAAAAATTATAAAATTTATTAATAAACAATTTTTTTATAAAAACTTTTGGAATTTAATTTCATACAATCAAGGGTTTTATTTCTAGCTTTCAATCTGCATTTCAAAAACTTTTTTATAATTATGTTCTTATAATTTTTATTAACGAAAAAATAAAAATGATAAATTTAAATCAGCAATAGCGCAGAGGTTCATGAATAACACTTTTTTGATCTATATTATTTCAAAACCCTCACTCACTAAACGATTCCCGGACAGTTGCCCAAATGACATTTGCCAATCTGACATTTGCCCACGGACATTTGACAATCTGACATTTGACAATCTGACATTTGACAATCTGACATTTGACAATCTGACATTTGACAATCTGACATTTGACAATCTGACATTTGACAATCTGACATTTGACAATCTGACATTTGACAATCTGACATTTGACAATATGACATTTGACAATCTGACATTTGACAATCTGACATTTGACAATCTGACATTTGACAATCTGACATTTGACAATCTGACATTTGACAATATGACATTTGACAATCTGACATTTGACAATATGACATTTGACAATATGACATTTGACAATCTGACATTTGACAATATGACATTTGACAATCTGACATTTGACAATCTTACATTTGACAATCCGACATTTGACAATCTTACATTTGACAATCTGACATTTGACAATCTGACATTTGACAATCCGACATTTGCCAATCTGACATTTGACAATCTGACATTTGACAATCTGACATTTGCCAACGGACATTTGCCAACGGACATTTGCCAAACGGACATTTGACAATCCGACATTTGCCAACGGACAATTGCCAATTCTACATTTGCCAACGGACATTTGCCAATCCTACATTTGCCAACGGACATTTGCCAATCCTACATTTGCCAACGGACATTTGCCAATCCGACATTTGCCAACGGACATTTGACAATATGACATTTGACAACGGACATTTGACCAGTTTTTTCGTTTTACAAAACTTACTTTTTTATGAAAAAATTTACTTTGTTTTGAAAAAATTTAGAAAACTAGAAATTCTAGAAATTAAAATAATTTTTCATTTTCTAAAATAGTCTAAATTTCGGAACGCACGTTAATTAAAATCAATAAACAAACAAAAAACAATCACAAAACAACCAAGGCGGCGGGCAGCTTGCGTTAAAATAATTATCGCTGAACAGTTTAATCGGCTGAGACAAAGCCATGTTAATTTCAAGCCATGGCTATCATAAAATTAGATGTCTCATTGCTGCTGCCTGGTGCTGAAGCCTAAAGAACCTAAATAAATTTTGGTATTTTTTGGAAATATTTCCAGCAAATTTTTATTAATGTCAAACGTGGTGGTAGAAATGCTATCGTTTTTCGCTTGAAGTTAAATTAAAGAAGAAAAATTTATTAAATTCATGTAAGTTTCTAATTTTTTGACGGTGGGGCAGCTGCAACATGGCACTTTTATTAATTTCTTGATTTTTAATCATAACCTCAACTAAATAAAAAATATTTTTAGATTGAAAAGGAAAATTGGGAAAAAAAAGTTGATCCTAACAAATTTTTTTTTAATTCAAGAAAATAAAAATATACCAATCATGTTTTCCTGGAAAACCTACAATTTATATAGTTAATAAGTGCCTAGGTAGACCCTAGTAGCCGTAGCTTTGGGCGTTACAAGTTACAAGCTTTCGGCTTTATCATTATCTGTAATGGAGGTATTTTTGACATAAAAAAAACACTTTAAAAAAGAAATTTCTAAGCATCTTACCCTAAGAACTGTTGACATAGCATTTGTACCCCTACCCAATTTTCCTTCTAAGCAGGAACTGGGAATAAGCTTCAGCTTTCCATTAATTTATAATTTGAAACTAAATTCAATAAATCATCAGTAGTTTTGTCTTATCAATGTTTCTGAACAAGTGATTCAACTATTTTGATTCCCAATCATGTCGAAATAATTTTAATAGACAAGGTTTTCAATTTAGTTTTGGAGCATCAGTTAAATAAACGTTCGATCCATCAAATAATGATCAATTTCAATAAAGTAGATAAACCATGATATCTTAATTCCTACACATAGTTAGTTACCTATCATCCTGTCAATAAGTTGATTCTAGAAAGATTTAGTAGTTGAGTATACTTTATATCATTTTAAATATTGGCGTCAGTAATAATTGAAGCAATCATTTATGTATTCATTCTTTTCAGGATTTATTTTATAAGAAACTTTCTCATTTAAAGACATCGAGCTTAGAGTCGCTGATTTTAAGATTTTCCACTTTTATCAGTGCTTTTAGTTAGTTCGAAGAGTAATTTTAGCAATAAGAATTTTCAATTATGCACCATTATTTTCTTTTAGTGAAATGTTCGGTCACAAGCGAAAATACAAAATTTTCTTTTACTATAATTTGCCTGTACACAAAATACAAAATTTTCTTCTCACCAATATATTTTTTCGTTAAATCTTTGGTCCCAAGCGAAAATACAATACTTTCCATGTGTATAATTAAAGAGTGAATAATCATTTCAATTTAGTTTATTTTTCGTGTTGTAAATTAATTTAATGTTTTTTTTTGTTTTCAGATTTCAGGTTGGATTGAAAAAACTATTTAGTTCAAGGTAATAATGTCTCGTTTTTTTGCAACTGGAGGATCTGATTCCGAATCGGAGAGTAGTGAAGAAGAAACTCAACCACAAGCTTTTCGGCCGACAGTGCAAGCTTTTCCTGTAAGGCTCATAGTTTTCAAGAAATTATACTTATTATAAAATAAACATTATTAAAAAAATTACATATCCCTTTACATATCCCGCCCTTTACATAAATTTCCTTTCGATGCAATTAATCAAGAATTATTTTAGCTATCAAGATTCTGTTTTCGAATTCTAATAAGTCCAAAAGCATTATTTTCAACAAATAGTTTTTTTTTTTTTAAGAATATGAATTTTATTCTAGAACTTTATCTCGTTTTTGGTAAATTAATTAACTCTGATTAACTCAAATTGTAAGACGGGAAAGTTGAACAAAAATTTGAACAAATCAGTAAAAAAAAATATTTTTTTATTAATTTCGAGACTAATTTAAATCAAATTTTATGTTTCTTATAAGCATTGAACCGAAAATTTATATTACCTTTTGAGAGGAGGGTTATTAAAATTCGGAGTACGAAATCTCAGGAAATAATTTTTATTCTGGAAATATTTCGTACCTCCGAACTTTTATTTTTCCGTATTTTTAAATTTTGGGATTATGAAATCCCTTTTAATTTTATTCTACTTATCATACAATTTTAGATATTTTGAAAACTGTTTGTATAGTAGTATAATATTGTAATTAAAATTTGTAAGAATAGTTTTTGAGATCGAGTTTTCGGACTTTACATAAAACTAATATAGAACTATATTTGATATGATGTAAGACAGATCATATCAAATCGTTAATAAAACTTACAGTATAAAATAAAATGTTTTCTTCTTTTAAATATGTAATTTAAAATTGACTAATTCGCTTTAAGTTTTGTGTATATCACATTTGGGATTGTATTCTGCAATGTCTTCACTAAAATTTAATTAAAGTTGTTATAAGATAATTTATTTTAATAAATATACCTTGCTAATTTAATAATGAATATGCATTTTTCGTCCAAAATAATGTGTAAATTTTATTTAATCCGAAATTTTGGTCATGGATTAACTAAATGAATTAGTTGTCAAATTTAATTAAAATTGAAAAATTTCTCCAATTACATATTTTTTTAAAGTAATCAATAATGTTGCTTATAAAAATTGCATGACCGTTTTCATATTAAAAATAATAATTAATTAATTTTATATTATTTTATATAATAAAAAAGCATATTTTCATTCCCTCCAGACTAATACTTTATCATTATTTAAACTCTTTTTTTTTATTATTGATATACATAATAATTAATTATATATTATCATTAAGTATAATGTAATCTAAAACCTCTTTTCACAATTATTATTGAAGGGTTCTGATTCTGGGTTTTGTTTTCAAGCAATTTTTAAAACTTTAGGCGTTCAGGCTCATTTTAATAATAGACTAAATTATATATAGATGTGTATATTATATATATGTATATATACGATTTATGTAAGTATTTTATACAAATATTTCATAAGAATTTGTTATTTAGGAGCGAAAATTATATTTTACGGCTAACTATAATACAAAAGCTAGAATATTTAAAGAAAAAAGTTTTAATCCAAATTATTATGCAGCCCGCAATCAAACCTACAATATAAATTGTGAATCGGGGTTAGATTATAAGAAATTAAAAAAATATAAAATTCACATGTATGCATAATATTAAATTTATAAAAGTTATTCTCAAAATAATAATAATTTTTTTTTTTTTATTGTTTTATGTTAAACAGGGTGGCTCAATGCCCAACACATCAAGCAGCGTACCATATTTATTGTCATCCAGTATGCAATCGATACGTTCACGTAGAACATCAACATGTTTGTCATCAGGTCCACTAGGATCTGGTTTGCTACAACAACTTGGTTCTGGAATGGTAAGACAACTAACTTCAGGGAATGCAAGTCCCGTTCATCATACTGTATTCAACGGAAGTAGAAATAATAGTAATAATAACGTCCGAAAGTGTCCGTCACTCAATATTACATTTACTAATTAAAGAAAAAACTAAATTTCACATGAATACATTTGAATGAATTAAAAATTATGCAAAAATTAAAAATAAAAAAAATTAATTTCTCGTATTTTGTACTTAATGTATATTATATTACCTACAAAAAAATAAATATATGTGTATATATATTATTTTATATGGATATGTATTTCTTAATTTATGTACATACAAGATGATTTGTCAGGCCGTTAATTTATGGTTAATTTATCTTTTCAATTTTTTAAAACGATTAACTTCAAGTCTCTGTATACATAACATTGTTACACAGTTTTTAACCGAACTTGTGCTTTATCGTTCTCGAACGAACGTTTTTGTTTAATAAACAAACAGTTTATAATTAAAATTTATTGCCAAAAAATTTGTTCAGAATTAAACTAACTCATTTGTCGGAATTGAAAATAAATTAATAATAATCGAAAAGAATTACATATTGAACTTTTTCATTCTATTGATTAATTGATGGATTAGCTGGCAAATCAATATATAATATTTTCAACATTAACAATAAAAATTTTAATTGAATGAAAACTCTCCAAATATTATAACCAACACTTAACATAAATTACGCAATTGAACTATTTTAAAATTAGAAAACAATAGTTAAAATTCACAAGTAACTATTTTTATTTCATGCTTCTAGACCTAAATAAATAAATTGACTTAATTCTTTTCGATTTAATTTAAATTTTGCTTTACAAGCGTATTGTCAATCAAACATAATATAATTAATTTATGAAAAAAAAAATATAATAAAAGCTAAATTCAATAAAAAATATGAAATTTACAATACAAAATTATATGTATACCAGGTGTTATAACAAAACATACTTATTATTTTACATAAAAAATTACACATTTAAAATTATAATAAAATGGTTGAAATCATAATGGAGAATAACATAAAGAAAAAAAGAAAATCAGTCCATATAAAACTTACTTTTACATAGTTTCAATATATCTAAATCTAAACCAACATTTTCTTACATATAAACATTAAGACTATTTATTATATATAAATACTTTAAAAATTAATTTATTTTTAATATCATAACTCATACAATTTATTAGTTTCTCTTTCTTTTGATAATATTAAGGCTCATAAAAAAATCATAAAGCATTTGAAAGATTAATTTATAGAAATTTTTGCTTATATTATAGTATTTTGATTAGGTGCAAAGATTATTTTATAATCCTTATTTACATTATAGTAAAAATGTATATAGTTTCGCGTTTTCTTAATTTTACTTTCTTATTACATATTTAGAATGATAAAATACTGATATTTCAAAAACGTCTTCCGATGGTCTAGTAAAATGACAATAATTCTTAGTATCTCATTTTGGAATTAATTCGCATTTTTTAAATAAAAAAACACACGAAGCAGTCATAGAACTGCCGACAGAAGTTAATACTTAAAAGATTTAAACTATGAAATAACAGTGGCTAGAAATGATGGGCTGCTCAGTATAAAATGTAAATTAAATTAAAAATCAATTTTATTGAAGGCAAGATTTTGTATTGTTACTTTTTATTTTAATTTACATTTTGTACTGAGTAGCCCATCATTTGTAGCCATTGTTATTTCATAGTTTAAATCTTTTAAGTATTAACTTCTGTCGGCAGTTCTATGACTGCTTCGTGTGTTTTTTTTTTTGCATATTTTGAGCCCAAAATGTTTGGTCAGGTAATCTTTATTTCACCGGAGCTGCCTATTTTGAAAAAAAAAAAATGTTTTTTGTATATTTTGCGTCCCTACCCAATATTTTTGGTCAGTTAATCTTTATTTCACCGGAGCTACCTATTATGAAAAAAATTGTTTTTTCTATATTTTGAGCTGGGGAAACTTAGCCGTAGTTCTCTAACCAAAATGTTTGTCCTCCCTTCCGCCCTCCCTTCTGACTTCTCTTCAGCCCTTATTGCCGCCCGCACTTTCTTCCTTTTTTTGGACAGGTAATCTTTATTTCACCCGAGCTACCTATTTTTAAAAAAATTTTTTTTGGTATATTTTGAGCCGGGAAAACCCTAACTGTAGCTCCGTACCCAAAATTTTTGGTCAGATAATCTAATTATTTCACCCAAGCTACCTATTTTTGAAAACATTTTTTTAAACATATTTTGAGCCGGCACGACCTAACCGTAGCTCCCTGCCCAAAAACTTTTCGGCAGGTAATCTTTATTTCACCGGAGCTACCTATTTTGCAAAAAAATGTTGTTTGTATATTTTGAGCCGGGACGATTTAACCGTAGCTCCCTGCCCAAAAAATTTTCGGCAGGTAATCTTTATTTTACCGGAGCTACCTATTTTGGAAAAAAAAATTTTTGTGTATTCTGTGCCGGCACGACCTAACTGTAGTTCCCTACCCAAAAATTTTTCGGCTGATAATCTTTATTTTACCGGAGCTCCCTACTCAAAGAATTTTTTTGCAGGTAATATTAATTTCACCGGAGCTACCTATTTTGAGAAAAAAAAATTTTTGGTATATTTTGCTCCGGCACGACCTAACCGTAGCTCCACGACCTAACCGTAGAAAAAGAACGTAGGAAAAGAATGGAAGAACGCCAAAAACTGGTGAGCTAACATTTTTACCACAACCCATAAAATCGCAAGTTTTTATTTTAAATCCTTTATATGGGAAATTAAAATTACTTTAAAAGTTAATTATAGTACATTCGATCGAGGTATAATGCATTATTACCGACTACGAGTCGATATGCAAAATTTCATTTCGATCGGATGACGGGAAATTAGTCAATTTTCAATTCTTAAATTTGTGGACAATCAGACAACCGCTACAAAGTTAATGTAAAGAATTTAAAATTAAGTGGAAAAATCATCACCAATAAGCAAAATGTTCATCTATCATGATTTTCGTAACCATAACTTAATGTCAACCATAAATTGATGTTATACAAAATTTCAAAAACTTATTTTAGTTATTAGAAAAAAATAAACTCAACATTATACAACAATCATTTGTTTTTAGTGTGGAAAATGTGAACATTTTCTTTATTAAATCACCTTTTTATTAAGTATTCAAATAAATTATATTGCGACTGATTTTTGATGGTTGGAGCTTATAAGTAAATCCGTCTCGTTATACAGAAATGTTGACTGACTAATAAAAAATTTAGTCATATTCTAAAATTACTAAACAATTTAAAAAAAAAAATTATTAAAATAAAATGTTCAGTTTATTTTAATTATCTAATGCTATTTAAATTTACTATACAAAACAATTGTACTTGTTTTTATGTCATTTAAATTAAATTATACCGATAATAACTATTGCTTTCTAAAATGTTTTTATACTTCTTTTTAGTATAACTGTATTTATGAAAAACCTGAAAGTGCAGAACTTGAAAAATTAGTATTAGATTTTGATGAAGAAACTGAAGAATCATTACTTAAAGTAGATTCAGGAATATTAAAAAAGTTGAAACCTCATCAAGCAGCTGGTGTTAAATTTATGTGGGATGCTTGTTTTGAAACGATAAAGCAAGCCCAAAAAACTGAAGGATCCGGTTGCATTTTAGCACATTGTATGGGTTTAGGAAAAACTCTTCAAGTTATAACATTAACACATACATTATTAACAAATTCAAGAATAACTCACATAGAACGTGTTTTAGTAATTACACCATTAAGCACAGTTACTAACTACGTTATGTCAAAATACAAAGATAAGAATTCTCGATCTTTTAAATTAAATGAATGGTTCGAAGAAGGTGGTGTATGCATCATTGGGTATTTTAAATCAATTTTTTTTTTGTTTTTGTTTTAAAGATTTATTTTTCTAGGTATGACATGTATCGAATTTTATCAAATGAGAAAGCAAAGGGTGTTCGAAAGAAACAAAGAGAAATTTTTCAAAAATGTTTGGTTGATCCGGGTCCAGATATGGTCATTTGTGATGAAGGACATTTGCTGAAAAATGAAAAAACAAGTTTATCTCAGGCAGTTACAAAAATGCGTACAAAACGGCGGATTGTACTAACCGGTATTAATATTTTGTTATTATAATTATTGTTGTTAAAAATGCGAAATTTTTTCAAAAAAAAAAATAGAAATTTTGAAATAATTTGGTACACCAAAATTTGGTTTAATATTTAAATATGGATCTTAGTGTGAAGCATTCTAAAATAACTCCCTAAATTTTTTTAGTTACTTTCTCCTGTAAATTATACTTCACTATCTTATCGTCATACTTATGTAAGACTAATTTCATTATTTAATTTTTTTTATCAAAAACGGAAGTATTTTTATTGTACATAATTCGTTAAACTTGTCGAACGATGATACCAGGGGCTGCGACGTTAAAGTTTCCAATCATTTGCACACTAAAAAAACTGTTCAAAAGCAAAGAAAATTTCAAACATACAGTAATTTTCTGCAATGATTTTTATTATTTATTTATTTAACAAATTTACATAATTCAGTAATAAGCGAATTAATGTAATATTTGAAAACTTCGACATTTTAAAATTTTTTTGTGCAATTCATTCAAGAAAAGGTTTGACTTAGTTTATTACCATTAAAAGTAACTGGTTTTTTTTCATTATTTACTAATTAAAATTAGTAAAATATAGAAAAATCTTCGAAAAACTTTATTTATTTAGATTAGAAGCGCCCGATCAATGGTTCTTGGGTTATTTGACCCTCAAGCGTCCTTGATTGACATGACAACTATTATCTGAATAATTTATTGTGTACGTTATAATTATCCAATTAAAAAGCTTTCACACTACTAAAAATTTTGTATTAAAATGTTTCCACCAAATTATTTTCAGGCACGCCTGTACAAAACAACTTAAAAGAATATTATTGTATGATACAGTTCGTAAAACCAAGCCTTCTAGGAACATATAAAGAGTATTTGAATCGTTTCGCTAATCCTATTACAAACGGACAGGTAAATATTTTTATTATAAAAAATTCCACTTTCCATATAAGTGGAATCAAAATTAATCAAAAATTGTATGAAAAATGTATAAAATTAAATGAAGCAAATTGGCGACAACTGAGTATTTTATGCCAATTGTCAAATGTCCATGTAACTAATTCTTTGATGCAGTTAACTAAGAATTATACTATTTGCATGTCATAAAAATTTATTATGAGCATTGCATCTTGTGGACAGAACATAAGTCATAACAAAATTAATTTTCAACTTAATCCAAATCATAAGGAATAATTTTATAATCAGTTTAATTTCCGATATCTAGATGTGTGTACTATTTAAAATAATGAAATTCTGTTTCTTTGCAGTACACTGATTCAACGGAAAGGGATACTCGTTTAATGAAACACAGATCTCATATTTTACACAAATTATTAGAAGGTTGTATTCAGCGACGTGATTATTCTATTTTGGCACCTTACTTGCCTCCAAAGCATGAATATTCAGTTTTTATAACAATGTCTGATTTGCAACAATCAATATATGAATATTATATGACCAAACAACGTGATAATATTACGGACATAACAGGAAAAGGAGCTAAGCTTTTTCAAGACTTTCAAAACTTACGTATAATTTGGACTCATCCAATGTGCTTACGAGTGAATAGTGATATTGTTATGAAAAAAAAAGTATTTATTTTTTTCTTATTTTACTATTATCCTTATTAGTGAATTTTAATTTAATTTTTTTGTCATTTATTATTGAAACTTTGTATACAGTTTGCAGCAGAAGATTCTGATGATGAAGGCTCAATAAAAGATTTTGTGATTGAAAGTTCAGAAGAAGAAACATCATCATCGTCAGAAAATGATTCCTTTAATTCAGACCAAAGTATTGAAAGTGATATTGTAAAAAAAGGTCGAAATACAAGAAACGTCAAACATGGTTAGTATTTAATTTAAATAACAAAGAATTACAAACGTAAAAATTAATAATAATATTTTTGTTATACTTATTTATTAAAAAATGTTGATCAATAATTATCACAGATGTTTACTTTATTGCATTATTATGAAATAAAGATCTTTAAATAAAATATTTTATCACCTTGTATAACAGCTTACGGAGAAAATATTAAATATTACCATTTTTGCTTTTGGCTTACAGGAAGCGACATCGACGATATACCAGTACCAATAGAAAAAGAAGACCCGTCAGAATGGTGGTGCCAATTAGTTCCGAAAGAAGAGCTCACCAATATTGCACATTCGCCAAAATTGACACTTTTGATGAATATTTTACATGAATGTGAAGCTATTGGTGACAAGCTTTTACTATTTTCTCAGTTCCTTCAATCGTTAGATGTAATTGAAGAATTTTTATCTTTAATTGATCGTAAAACCCAAGGAAAACAGATTGAAGGCAATGTAGAAGATTTTACGGGCTCATGGCAACCAGGTGTTGATTATTTTCGGTTAGATGGTAGTTGCAGTGTTGAAAATCGTGAGATTATGTGTAGATCATTCAATGACGTTAAAAATTTAAGAGCTCGATTATTTTTAATATCAACAAGAGCAGGTAGTTTGGGCATCAATTTAGTGGCAGCTAATCGTGTCATAATTTTCGATGTATCATGGAATCCTTCTCATGATACACAAAGTATTTTTCGTGTTTATCGTTTTGGACAAGAAAAAACGTGTTATATTTATCGCTTCATTGGACTGGTAAACATAATATATTCACAATTTCAAATTCTTTTGACATAATTAAATATGATTTTTTTTACTTGAAGGGAACTATGGAACAAAAAGTATATGAGCGTCAAGTTGTAAAGCAATCAACCGCAAAACGTGTAATTGATGAGCAACAGATTGGCCGTCATTACAATCAAAATGATCTACTTGAACTTTATTCATATGAGCTGAAACCTCGGGTAGCTCGTGAAATTCCAATTTTACCGAAAGATCGTTTATTTGCTGAATTATTTGTTTTCATAACAGATGATACTTACACAAAAAGTCAAGTTTTACTAATGGAACAAATAAATCTGAAAATTTACTGTTTTTATGTTCTGAGACAAAAACATAATTTAAAAATGAGCGTCGAAGTAGGAGTAAAAGTAGAAAAGATTAAAACTACTCGAGGGGACCTTCTTCTGGCTATAAATGGATTCGAATATCATTTCGATGGGGGTAAGTCCTGGAGATGTACAAAAAGAAAGTCCTTAAGATGTCTTGCGTTGTTGAAGGAAAAAGATGACGTCGTTATAGAAGTGAGAAATGAACATTACCATGCTCCGGATTTGACCCAATCCAAGAAAAGATTGGTAGCAAATAAAATAAAAGAAGCAGCTTCTAGCTCAATAAGAGGGAGCACCAGTAAAATTTACCAGAGCATTCTTTCCAAAGAAGGAAAAAGCCAAGAAGAAATAGATAATTTGGCTCTAATTCTGCCAGAAAAGGAAAGTTGTTTGACTCTAATAAGGAGAAATTATAAAAAAGTTATAACACAAAAGGAGCCGCAAGACATTACATTTGAAATACCCGAAGAAGTGCAATTATTTAATGAACGCAAATTTGTCCAGGCAGACATTACTTTCCAGGATGGGAGCAAAACCCAAAGGTTCATAATTATGTTTTATGACGAGTCATTCGATTATCTGGTGAAGTCAAAAGTATGGATGTCCGATGGAACTTTTAAGGTTGTTCCCAAAATATTCTATCAATTGTATACAATTTTTGGGAAAATTGATGATGAGAATAAGCTGTTTCCTCTTGCATTCGTACTCATGACAGGTAATTGATATTTAATTTGAGATTTTTTACCATATTTAAACATTAAAAATTTAATTTTTTTATATTTCTTTTTATTTAAGGAAAATCTAGAAATATTTACGATAGAGTCCATATGGAATTCAGACAATTAGCCGAAAAAAGAGGACAAGTCTTAAGCCCACAATATATAATATGCGATTTTGAGCATGCAGCAATGAAAAGCATGGAAGTTTCATATGGAACATCGATCCATGGATGCTACTTCCATCTAGCAAAAAATATATATGGCAAAATTAGAAAAGAAGGTCTCCAAGTTACATATATTATATACATTATACATTTTATATTATATACATACATATATTATATTATATATGTTCTGCCAGTGCGCTCAACATTTCAAAATTTGGCTCTTTTTAAAATATTTCATCTAGCAAATTTTTTTTTTGGCGAAGTTAGAAAAGAAGGTCTCCAAATTACATTTATTAACGATATGGAATTTCAGAAAGCAATCCGAATGCTGGCGGCCCTGCCATTTTTCAAACCTGATGACATTTCTGATTTGTTCATGAAAATTACAGAATGCTATCCGGGAAAAAGTTTAAGAAATATATATATGTATTTTGAAAATACATATATAAAACAATCGGCTCTTTTCCCTCCAGCGACATGGACAAACTATAATTTTGAGGAGATGAATATTCCTAGAACTCAAAACATCATAGAGTCATGGCACTCGAAAATAATAAAAACTATGGGTGGAGCCCATCTTGGAGTATTTCAAATCATAGATGAACTCCAAGAGGAATCAATTTCAACATTAGCTGATATAAAGAGAGCGGAAAATGGTTTGCCAAGAACACCGCGTAAAAAGAGAAATAATAATATGGCTGTTTCCAATATTTTAAACAGAGCCAAATCCTATGATTCTAATTTTGCAATGTTGAGCGCATTGGCCGAGCATATCAGATTTACTGATGTATGCTATCGAAATGGTATTGATGAATAATTTTTATTTTTAAGGTTTATATAAAGAGAGCGGAAATTGCTGTAGCCGGCGCTATTGATGTTCATTCTATAAAAGTAAGTTTATCATATGTATGCGTTCTTTAGAAATAATAACCTCGCGTTGAGATATCTGCCGTTCACATTTTCTGTCGTTGTGCTTATATCAGAGTTAAAAATTTTATTTTATTATTTCGTTGTTATTGCTCTTTTTGATAACGATCTTATAAATAATATTTTTCAATATATTTTAAAAATTCTCTCTTAGGGAACGAAAAAATAAACATAAATTATTTCGTTCCCAAGAGTGATAGTTTTACCGTTTTTATTTTCTATGGAAAATTTTTTTTTTATTTGTCTAACAAATGTAAAAAGTAAAAAAAATTAAAAAATAAAAAAAAATTAATTAGTTAAAAAAAAATTAAAAAGTAAAATAAAATTATAAAGTAAAAAAATTATTTCATTCCTAAGAGCGTTATATATTGTCTGCTTATTTTATTTTGATTTTGGGAGCAAAAAAAATAAACTTAAATTTTCGTTGCCAAAGAGCGTTTTGTATTTAAATATTTTTTATTTCCGTTTCTAAGAAGGGAGCGAAGGAGTGAAAAAAATAAAATTTTTAACTGGCTTATGTACACAATATTTTCAGAACAAAATCCCAGAGACTGCAGGGTTAAAAATTTTATTATTTCACTCTTATTGCTCTTTATGACAACGATCTTATAAATAATATTCTCTTAGGGAACGAAAAAATAAAAATAAATTAATTTACTCCCAAGCGCGATTTTTTTTTTGTTTTTATTTTCTATAGAAGCCTAGAAAAGATCAAAAAAAAAATATTTTATTCCCAAAAAGCGTAATTTATTGTCCGTTTTTTTCATTTTTATTTTGGGAGCAAAAAAAAAATTTTTTTATATTTCGTTCCCAAAGACCGATTTTTATTTATTTATTTTTTATTTCCTTTGCAAAGAATGGAGCGAAGGAGTGAAAAAAATAAAATTTTTAACTCTGAGTGACTGTACTCTTGTCACTGAAAAAATCAATTCAAGTCTCTCTTACAAGGAAATTTTTTTTAGTTTTAATACATTTTCCTTGATTTGTATAAGTAGACTTTAAAAAAAAATAAATATATGGCTATTTCCAATATTTTAAAGAGTCAAATCCTTTAATTCTAATATAGGAATGTTCGGCGTTGTTGTTCAAATTTAGTAAATTTATAAGTTCAGTGTTGCTAATTTACACAAATTTTTGATTTCATTAAAAAATGTAAGATATTTTAAAAAAAGCTTTAATACTTGTTTATAAATTATTTTCTTAATTCGTATAAATTTATTTTAAGAAGGTGATTCTTAAATATAGTAAATCTTAAATATGGTAAATCTTAAACGACATAATGAGTAACTTTACGCGGCTGCTAACCAGAACGGAACGCCTTTATTTTCGTTTGAACGTACAGTGAGTTGAGCCAATTATTAAGTAGATTTAAATTGGCTCAAGTCTATTGTAGTTTCAAATGAAAATAAAAGGCATTGGCGTTCTGGTAAGCAGCCGCGTAAAAGTTATTCATTATGTTATTTAACATTTACCCTATTAAAGATTTACCATATTTAAGAATTACCATCTTAAGATAAATATTATTCGAATTAAGAGAATAATTTATAAACAAAGTATTAAAGCTATTTTTAAAATATCTTACATTTTTTAATGAAATCAAAAAATTGTATAAATTAGCAACACTGAAATAAGCTTAGGACATATATTACTAAATTTGATCAACAACACTCAGCATTTCAATATTAGAATTAAAGGATTAGGCTCTTTTAAATTGTATATTTATTTTTCTTTTTACGGGTTGTTTTGTTTTTCACAAACCATTTTCCGCTCTTTTTATCAGCTAATGTTAATGGATGAGGACTCAATTTCAACATTAGCTGATAAAAAAAGCGGAAAATGATTTGCTAAATCCAAAACAACCCGTAAAAAGAAAAATAAATATATGGCTATTTCCAATATTTTAAAGAGTCAAATCCTTTATTTCTAATATTGAAATGTTCGGCGTTGTTGGTCAAATTTAGTTAATATATAAGTTTAGTGTTGTTTATTTTCGAAAACTTTTTGATTTTATTAAAAAAATATAAGATAATTCAAAAAATTGTTTTAATACATGTATTTCAAATTAAGTTCTTAGTTCGATTAATATTTATTTTAAGATGGTAAATCTTAAATGACATAATGAGTAACTTTACGCGGCTGCTAACCAGAATGCCAGTGCGTTTTGTTTTCGTTTGAATGTACAATAGATTGAGCCAATTTAAATCTACTTAATAATTGGCTCAATCTACTGTATATTCAAACGAAAATAAAAGGCATTGGCGTTCTGGTTAGCAGCCGCGTAAAGTTACTCATTATGTCATTTAAGATTTACCACCTTAAAATAAATATTAATCGAACTAAGAACTTAATTTGAAATACATGTATTAAAACAATTTTTTATATTATCTTATATTTTTTAATGAAATCAAAAATTTGTGTAAATTAGCAACACTGAAATTAGCTTAGGACATATATTACTAAATTTGATCAACAACACTCAGCATTTCAATATTAGAATTAAAGGATTAGGCTCTTTTAAATTGTATATTTATTTTTCTTTTTACGGGTTGTTTTGTTTTTCGCAAACCATTTTCCGCTCTTTTTATCAGCTAATATTAATGGATGCGGACTCAATTTCAACATTAGCTGATAAAAAAAGCGGAAAATAATTTGCTAAATCCAAAACAACCCGTAAAAAGAAAAATAAATATATGGCTATTTCCAATATATTAAAAAGTCAAATCCTTTAATTCTAATATTGAAATGTTGAGCGTTGTTGGTCAAATTTAGTGGTATGTGTCCCAAACCTAAGTTCAGTGATTCTAATTTAGAAAACTTTTTGATTTTATTAAAAAATATAAGATAATTTAAAAAATTGTTTTAATACATGTATTTTAATTAAATTCTTAATTCGATTAATATTTATTTTAAGATGGTAAATCTTAAATGACATAATGAGTAACTTTACGCGGCTGCTAATCAGAATGCCAGTGCGTTTTGTTTTCGTTTGAATATACAGTAGATTGAGCCAATTATTAACTAGATTTAAATTGGCTCAATCTATTGTACATTCAAACGAAAACAAAACGCACTGGCATTCTGATTAGCAGCCGCGTAAAGTTACTCATTATGTCATTTAAGATTTACCATCTTAAAATAAATATTAATCGAATTAAGAATTTAATTAAAATACATGTATTAAAACAATTTTTTAAATTATCTTATATTTTTTAATAAAATCAAAAAGTTTTCTAAATTAGAATCACTGAACTTAGGTTTGGGACACATACCACTAAATTTGACCAACAACGCTAAACATTTCAATATTAGAATTAAAGGATTTGACTTTTTAATATATTTATATTTTTAATATCTTTATTTTTATTTTTATATGGTCTACTTATATAAAACGAGGCAAATGTATTAAAACTGTATAAAAAATTTTTCTTGTAAGAGAAAGACTTGAATCGATTTTTTCCAGTGACAAGAGTACGTCACTGGAATTTCCGTTTTGAAAATAATTGTGTAGATAACTTGGGGGTTAGACTGGATATTTTTTTACTATCTTTACTTCAATGAATTAATGAAATTTTATTATTTTATTCATTATCACTATACTAAAAAAAAAATAAAAAAGAACAAAAAAATTTAATACAAAAAAATGAAAACACGATAAAAACCTTTTTAGAAATCTGGTTAGTAAAAAGACACTCAATAAACTATCTTCTTACAAACATAGATAAAAACACATACAATCATCTACTATCCAGTCTAATCTCTGCGTAGACAAAAAATATGAACGGCAGTGCGTATCTCAGTGCGAGAAATGCATATATATAATAAATTAACTTTTACTGAATGAACATCATTAGTGGCGGTTCCAGCAATTTCATATTTTGTAGACAAACTTTTAAAACATGTTTTTGTAAATTGTAAAAAATTGTAAACAAACTTTTAAAATATATTTTTTAAAATTGTAAAAAATTGTAAACATTAAATAAAACCATTTTTAAAAATTTCATTTTAATTGAAATAGTATTTTTTTACTCTGTCGTTTTGATTCATTTTAGAATCATCTTTTTAAGATTTATTTTGGTTCCTAGTACGACATAATAGAAATCTCATACTTTCAGTTTTGAAAACAACTTTCGGTTTCGAAAGCAAACATCGAATTTTATTATAAATATAATGTTAAATAATTACTTGGTACTTTCAAGAAAATGTAATATAAGATTTTTATTTGACTTTGATTTTTTTGTGAACTTGTTCATTATTGAAACAATTGGCCAATCTAAAGATGTATGTTATCAGCAAATTAAATTCATACTTTTTGATTTTGGGTTTTATTTTTCTTATTGTTTTTAATAATGTGTACGGGTTCTAAAAAAATCAGTAGTAATTTAAAGAATTTAATAAATTATGAAAATTATTATGCCAAAATTTTTTTCGTTATGATAAAATATATATGTACATACTTTTTGGTAATATGATGTCAGTATATAATATATTTAATTGACTACCTACACTAAATATTTGTTTAAATATCGAATACATCCTATCGTATAATATTTGGATGTTAGAATTTTCCCTTTGATTATGGATTTATATCCTTTTATCAAATGTTGGTGAAGTAAGGATAGAGGTAAAAGCTAAAAAACTAATAATCTGGGAATATTTTACAAAACTTTCAATAAATTTCAGTTGTGAAAGTAGATATGAATATATTGTGTAAGATTTTTTCCGAACTTTGTGGACTACTTTTAAATAAAATAAAATCAACCCGTAAAAACAAAGTTTTTCATTATAAATCCTTTATATGTGTGTGAGTGTCTGCGTGTGTAAGTGAGAGAGTGTGTGTTGTGATGCCAAAGTGTATAGTCATGGACGGCAAAGCGATATGCAAAATTGTGGCAAGGAAGTTTATATAAAGCAGGGATTGCCAACTCGTCGATCGCGATCGACCGGTCGATCCCGAACCATTTTTTGGTCGATAATTCGGTTGGAGATGATGCAAATAGTTACAAACGTTAACACTGCTTATTCGATCTTATTAATTCACATCATTCATATCTATTGTTCCAAAAAATTAAGTTAAATTTTTTTAATAAAAAAAAATAGGTTGGAAGTAAGCATATCTCTAAAAACTAATGTAATCTTAATCTTACATACCAAATTATTTGACGAAGATTTTAGGAATAGCCGAATCATAAATAGTAATCCAAAATTACCAAATGTAGCAAATATTTGTACATACGTTTCATCTGAATGGGCAATTTCATTTATAAGAAAGACTATAGATATCCTTCCTTTACTCAAGATTTATTAGTATTCTCTCGGACTGGATTTAGCAAAATTATAAATGTTTGGTTAAAGATAGCCTTCCTTTTAAATTTAATATATGTTTTTTGTGTAATTTCACAGTTGTCACTTGTATGTGTATTGAATGTATTAAATATTAATATTTTATAAGGTCGATCACGACACATTTTATATAAAATTATTCGATCTTACATATAATAAAGTTGGCTACCCCTGATATAAAGGATCTAAAAAAATATGTGAAATTCTGTAGGAAATCTACTTTAGATTTTTTTCCAAAATTTCTAAGCTATTTAAATTTTATATACCTACAATGTCCTACAATGTCACAATTATCCAAACAAATTTCTAACTCCAAATGAGCATTGCAAGATATGTATTTAGTTTTAGTATCTAACTCCATATTTCAGGGAAAAATTTGAATAATTATTGGGATAATGATACATGTATTTTATATTAAATACAGTATCATTATAAATTTCTGTAAATAACTAAATAAATAAATAAATGAATAATATATCATTTATAAGGAAATGATTTATTAGAAGTGAAAAAATATTAGAAAATATATAAACATATATAAACCTTAAAAATAAAAATTATTCATCAATATCATTTCGGTAGCATACATCAGTAAATCTGATATGCTCGGCCAATGCGCTCAACATTGCAAAATTAGAATCATAGGATTTGGCTCTGTTTAAAATATTGGAAATAGCCATATTATTATTTCTCTTTTTACGCGGTGTTCTTGGCAAACCATTTTCCGCTCTCTTTATATCAGCTAATGTTGAAATTGATTCCTCTTGGAGTTCATCTATGATTTGAAATACTCCAAGATGGGCTCCACCCATAGTTTTTATTATTTTCGAGTGCCATGACTCTATGATGTTTTGAGTTCTAGGAATATTCATCTCCTCAAAATTATAGTTTGTCCATGTCGCTGGAGGGAAAAGAGCCGATTGTTTTATATATGTATTTTCAAAATACATATATATATTTCTTAAACTTCTTCCCGGATAGCATTCTGTAATTTTCATGAACAAATCAGAAATATCATCAGGTTTGAAAAATGACAGGGCCGCCAGCATTCGGATTGCTTTCTGAAATTCCATGTCGTTAATATATGTAACTTGGAGACCTTCTTTTCTAACTTTGCCATATATATTTTTTGCTAGATGGAAGTAGCATCCATGGATCGATGTTCCATATGAAACTTCCATGCTTCTCATTGCTGCATGCTCAAAATCGCATATTATATATTGTGGGCTTAAGACTTGTCCTCTTTTTTCGGCTAATTGTCTGAATTCCATATGGACTCTATCGTAAATATTTCTTGATTTTCCTTAAATAAAAAGAAATATAAAAAAATTAAATTTTTAATATTTAAATATGGTAAAAAATCTCAAATTAAATATCAATTACCTGTCATGAGTACGAATGCAAGAGGAAACAGCTTATTCTCATCATCAATTTTCCCAAAAATTGTATACAATTGATAGAATATTTTGGGAACAACCTTAAAAGTTCCATCGGACATCCATACTTTTGACTTCACCAGATAATCGAATGACTCGTCATAAAACATAATTATGAACCTTTGGGTTTTGCTCCCATCCTGGAAAGTAATATCTGCCTGGACAAATTTGCGTTCATTAAATATTTGCACTTCTTCGGGTATTTCAAATGTAATGTCTTGCGGCTCCTTTTGTGTTAAAACTTTTTTATAATTTCTTCTTATTAGAGTCAAACAACTTTCCTTTTCTGGCAGAATTAGAGCCAAATTATCTATTTCTTCTTGGCTTTTTCCTTCTTTGGAAAGAATGCTCTGGTAAATTTTAGTGGTGCTCCCTCTTATTGAGCTAGAAGCTGCTTCTTTCATTTTATTTGCTACCAATCTTTTCTTGGATTGGGTCAAATCCGGAGCATGGTTATGTTCATTTCTCACTTCTATAACGACGTCATCTTTTTCCTTTAACAACGCAAGACATCTTAAGGACTTTCTTTTTGTACATCTCCAGGACTTACCCCCATCGTAATGATATTCGAATCCATTTATAGCCAGAAGCAGGCCCCCTCGAGTAGTTTTAATCTTTTCTACTTTTACTCCTACTTCGACACTCATTTTTAATTTTTATTATTTTCACTTTTTTTTGAATATTTTAAATATTTTTAAACTTAAAGTTTAACAGATTTTTTGTAAAGTGTTTACTTTACACAGAGCTCGAAGTCGATGACTCTTACCGACCACTCGCTGCTAAAAGAAAATTACCAACGACCGCGACTGGAGCGACTCAAATCGGCTCCATACTAAAAAATTTATAAAAAAAAAAATTTTTTTTCACTTTATTTTTTTAATTATTGAAAAAATATCAAAAATATAGAAAAATTTCGGCGCCGTGACATTTGTCCGCGGGACATTTGTCCGCGATGAAATTTGTATGGAAAACTTCGCGGACAAATGTCATTTTGCAAAATGTCATTTGTCCGCGATTGTAAAATGACATTTGTCCGCCGCGGACAAATGTCCCAAAATTAGCGGACAAATGACATTTTGCAAAATGACATTTGTCCGCGATTGAATTTTCTAACTTTAGCGGACAAATGTCATTTTGCAAAATGTCATTTGTCCGCGATTGATTTTTCAAATTTTTAGCGGACAAATGTCATTTTGCAAAATGTCATTTGTCCGCGATTGAAATTTTTAATTTTTAGCGGACAAATGTCATTTTGCAAAATGTCATTTGTCCGCGATTGATTTTTCAGTATTTTTAGCGGACAAATGTCATTTTGCAAAATGTCATTTGTCCGCGATTGATTTTTCAATTTTGGAGATACTGCAGATTACGTGAACCACTCAGAATCGTCTGAAGCTTGGAAAAGGGAAGAGGGGAGAGTCCCCCAAAATTGTTCATACATTTTGTATATGCAATTTTTTTTTTTTTTGCCCGATTTGCCCCTTAAAGAGGGGAGGTGGGGGGCGGCGGGCGGGCGGGTGGACTGGTGGTTGGTCAGTGGGATTTGCGGCTGACGCCGCAAATCCCACTGACCAACCACCAGTCCACCCGCCCGCCCGCCGCCCCCCACCACCCTCTCTTGTTGTGCCGATTCTGATTGGTTCACGTCATCTGCACTTTAGCCTCAAATTTTTAGCGGACATATGTCATTTTCCAAAATGTCATTTGTCCGCACTTGCTTTTTTTAATTTTTAGCGGACAAATGTCATTTTGCAAAATGTCATTTGTCCGCGATTGATTTTTTAACTTTTTAGCGGACAAATGTCATTTTGCAAAATGTCATTTGTCCGCGATTGATTTTTCAGATTTTTAGCGGACAAATGTCATTTTGCAAAATGTCATTTGTCCGCGATTAATTTTTATCGCGGACAAATGACATTTTGGAAAATGTCATTTGTCCGCGGCGGACAAAAGACATTTTGAATCGCGGACAAATGTCATTTTTATGTCCGCGATACAAAAACAAATCGCGGACAAATGTCCCGCGGACAAATGTCCAACCCCCAAAAATTTCACAGACGATTGCAGCTGATTTTTTGGATCGACGGCGACCAATTTATTGTTTGCCAATTTCTTCGGCGACCGTTGTGTTTGACCGACTGAGGTCAGCGACTTCGGACTCTGACTTTACAGTAGAAAACAAAATACATAGAATGCAATATGTTTTTGTTTCGCAACATAAAAAAAGTGTTGTCACGTATATCTAAAAAGATTATTTTTCGTACAGTTGTGATCAATGTGGTAATAATGCAAAGGTAGGAATAAATATTTTTAGGTTGAAGATGTAGTTATGGTATCGAGGTGGTGGTCGAGGCAAAAAAGATAAAATTTTATCTGATTCTGAAGAAAAATCATTAAATGAACAAACAGATAATTCACCAACAGAAGCACAAACTGTTGGTCTGGTGGTAACAGCAATCACAAATGTTTCAACCCCAATAGAAGACGATCAACAAAACAATAAAGAAAACAATGCGCCAGCAGCAGAAGAACTTGCAAAAGAAGAGAAAAATTTAACACCAAAACCAGAAACTCCATCCCAATCGCAAACACGTAAGCAATTAGAAAAAAAATTATTAATTTTGTTAGTAAATTATTTAAATATACTTAGGTAGGTAGGTACCTAGTTATGCTCTCTTCATTTATGAATTGACAATTTTCTGCATAATACTCACCTTCCCGGCCTTGTCTGCTACAATACACTTTCATAATTAAAAATAATTCTTTAAATACATTTTTAGTTGATATGGACATCTCACAATTGGAAGCTCCAATTTTCACGACAATATCGCGTGTACCACCAGAACCTATGTTAAGATTAAAATGGGATCATAAGGTTTCGTTGATTGGTGAGAAAGTTTTGAATCCAATGATTCACTGTTGTGATCAATGCGATAAGACGATTTTAGTTTATGGTCGAATGATACCATGGAAACATGTGTTTTGTTTGAAATGCGCTCGAGTTGAGCCAGTAAAAATATGCCCTCGTTGTAAGGACAAAGTTGCACGGGTTGAGCAATCTGGACTAGGCACTGTATTTATGTGCATTCATGGTGGAAGCCGCTATGGTAGTACCGGATGTCGTAGAACTTATTTATCACAAGTAAGAAAATTGAAAATCTTCATTAGCATTGGACTAAGTTGAATTCAATTTTTTATTATTTTTAGCGTGATTTATAAGCACATATCAATCATCGACATGTAACTCAAATACAGCCCCAACCACCAATCCAACCAGCTGTAACCCAACAAGTTGAAAGTAACACTACAAAATCAAGTATCCAAAATGAACAACAAAAAACAATGCAACAGAGAAAAGTATTTTTATTACTTTCATAAGTTCTTCGTATATACTTTTAATATTTTTTTTTTATAACATTCAAAAATTAAAAGACATCGGAAACTCAACAATCAGGCTCACTTCAAGAAAAGCCGAAATCATCTCAGATGTCTGGTGTTAATCAACCTAATGTAGCTGGTCGTGGTACAAATCAAGTGAATCAGCAAGCACAGCAGCAACAACAGCAAAATTTAACTAGTGTTCCACCTCCACTAATGCATGGTCCACCACCTGCGCCTAATCCCGAAATGGCAGCATACTACAGTACTGCATATAATATGCCTTATGTTGCTTCTGCTGGTAACTACACATGCCCGCCAGTTCAACCGAGTTTGACACAAGACACAAAATTACAATTGCATCCCAACAAGTGGTTTGATGATGCCACAACAAGGCGGATTTTATCCGGGATTCACACAAATGCCACCACCCCCACATTTTCAACTACAACAACCGCCACCACCACAATGGAATCAACAATTTTTTTGAAATTATCCTAAACTATGCAGTTAGGTCAAAAACTATTGATATTTTTTTAATTGGTGAATATTTAATTAAATTTAATTTCAATGTATACAAAATAAATTTTAACTAATATAATATAATACAACTAAAGTAAGGTTTATAGAAAAAATAGTTTTTTTTTAAATTTAAACAATGTTAATGAACTCAATTCTACAGCTACAATTTTAAAAATTTTGCTAAATTTTAATTTTTAAAACAAAAATAGACGTTTAGGATAAATTTCTATGCTACTATGCTATCGTTCGTTAGTCAATTTAACATTTATGATTCTAGGAGTTTCCTTGATTAACGAACATTTACCCAAGTTATTATCTTGTTCTCATTAATTATTTTCTGAATGAATCTAAAGAGTAATTATTGAATAAAGTTTTACACCTCTTACAAAATCCATTCAAAACAGCAGGTATAATTTAAAATTACTCACTCTCCTTAAAGCTTAATTTTTTAATATTTTAAAATCGCAAATTAAAAACAAATTTTATATGGTTCGAATTATTTTATAATCGATTAAATAAAACTAAATAACATAATATTATCTTTTAAGCACGTTAATAAATGTTTCATAAGGTACTGTTATATTTGCAATCATTCTCATTTTCTTTTTTCCTTGGGCTTGTTGAGCTAATAATTTTTTCCGTCGAGTAACATCCCCTCCGTACTAAAACAAATTAATGTTATTTTAATAGCAACAAACATTTACTATTTAATATTTACCAGTTTTGCTGTTACATCTTTTCTGTAAGCCTTAATAGTTTCTCTTGCTAAAACTTTACTACCAACGCATGCTTGAATAGCTATTTGTACCATCTGCTTAGGAATTAGATTTTTAAGTTTTAGGACCGTTTCTCTTGCAATAATTTGAGCTTTGGTTGTGTGCACGATACGACTTAGCTCATCAACAGATTTTCCATTCAAATTAATATCCATTCGTACTACATTTGTCACATGGTAACCATAATCTTCATAATTAAAACTGGCGTAACCAGAAGATATAGACTTCAATTTGTCATTAAAATCTAATATTATTTCTGCTAATGGCAATACATATATCATCAACAATGTTTATTGATTTTTCTTGAATGCCACGTCTATCTACACATAAACCTAAAATTGGGCCCATATATTCCATTGGAGTTATTATGGTCCCTAAAATTAGATTTCGTCATATAAACAAGATTGAAGGTAAGGAAATCGAAATTATCAACAATTTGGGGAATGAAAATCTTACCTCTAACAAAAGGTTCGTAATATTCTTCGATACTACTTGGCTCGGGGAAAAGCAACGGATTTGATAATTCTAAATTTTTTTCTCCATTATTTTGTTTTATTAGCTTAGAATTTTTCAATGTCATCCTATATGTTACAGACGGTGCAGTTAGCGTACACTCAGCCGAGTGCTCTTGTTCCAAACGTTGACAGAACACCTCCATATGCAATAAACCTAAAAACCCTAAACGCCATCCCTGTCCTAATGCCGGATTTGAATCCGGCTTAATTGTGACAGCAGAATCAGTTAATATTTATTTATCAATAGCTGATCGCAATGCAACATGTTTTGATTGATCAATCGGATAAATCCCAGCAAATACCATTGGTTGTTGAGATTTAATTCTTGTAAGAGGTTCAATTTCATGGCCTTTAAGATGAAGGGTATCCCCAATAATGGCCTCTTTACTATTTCGCATATTGCAACTAATAAGTCCCATTTGACCTGCGACTCTAAAAATTCATACGAAAATTATATTTATCAATTCTATGTTCAATATAGTAATAAGATCATTATGATCATGACAAGGTTATATCCAAATTCAGGAAATAAATTATAAAGACCCCTTCTTTAATAGATTATTATTTAGACCACTTAAACATTTTTTATTTTGGTATTTGTAATGAAAATCTTACTCCTATTATTACTTAAAAGATTACGTCTGAGATCTTACATTTTATCAATAGGTACTTCCTGAGGTCTCAACAAAGATATACTTTTAATTGGATATATTTTTCCAGTCAAAATCGATTGTACTTCATCTCCCACTTTTAATTGGCCATCGCGAACATAAATCAAATTTAGAGCACCTCTATAACGATCATACCAACTGTCAAATAATAAAGCTCGAAATTTTGCATTACGATCAACTGTAGGCGGTGGGATGATTTTTATTATTTCCTTCAAAACTTGATTAACACCAGTGCCTAATTTCGCGGATATCTAAAAATATGAAAAAAAAAAAAAAAAATTAATACCGTATTGATTTAATTATTAAAATGTTAATTATTTGTACTTTCAAAACTGAACTAGCATCAATTTGAAATAATGATTTTAAATCCTTGCAAACTAAATCGGGATTGGCATGTTTCATATCAATTTTATTTATTACCGGAACTACTGATAATTTTCTTGATTGCGACAATTGATAATTTGCTACTGTTTGAGCTTGGACACCATGACATGCATCAACCAATAATATAACTCCGTCACATGCTGCTAAAGATCTTGAAACCTAGAAAAATTTAGTTCAAGTGTTTTGTTAGTACCTACATTGAAATAGATGTTGGACACTTATTGTAATTAAGTGAAGAAAATTTTATCAAAACCCAAAAAAGTTAAGTGTTTAAATTGCAGAGTGGTCTAATAGTGTTTAAATTGCAGAGTGGACAATTAAAATTTAAATATGTGCTGAACCTAAAATTGAAATTAACTTTAACTGCGCTCACCTCATTCGAAAAATCCACATGACCCGGAGTATCAATCAAATTTAGTAAATAATTTTTGCCTTCATAGCTGTAATCCAGTGAAGCTGTTTGAGCTTTAACAGTGATTCCACGCTCTCTTTCAACTTGTAAACTATCCAAAATTTGTTTTGTGTCTTGATTTTTTGGTATGGCGCCAGTTATTTCCAACAGTCGATCGGCTAATGTCGATTTACCGTGATTGACATGGGCAATAATGCTGAAATTTCGGATACATTCAACTGGTGGTGGTATCAGCCGATTAAACTGTTCAGCGAATAATTATTTTAACGCAAGCTGCCCGCCGCCTTGGTTGTTTTGTGATTGTTTTTTGTTTGTTTATTGATTTTAATTAACGTGCGTTCCGAAATTGAGACTATTTTAGAAACTGAAAAATTATTTAAATTTCTAGAATTTCTAGTTTTCTAAATTTTTTCAAAACAAAGTAAATTTTTTCATAAAAAAGTAAGTTTTGTAAAACGAAAAAACTGGTCAAATGTCCGTTGTCAAATGTCATATTGTCAAATGTCCGTTGGCAAATGTCGGATTGGCAAATGTCCGTTGGCAAATGTAGGATTGGCAAATGTCCGTTGGCAAATGTCGGATTGGCAAATGTCCGTTGGCAAATGTCGGATTGTCAAATGTCCGTTGGCAAATGTCGGATTGTCAAATGTCCAATTTTCATGGGCAAATGTCCTTTGGCAATTGTCCGTTGTCAAATGTCAGATTGTCAAATGTCAGATTGTCAAATGTAAGATTGTCAAATGTCGGATTGTCAAATGTCAGATTGTCAAATGTCAGATTGTCAAATGTAAGATTGTCAAATGTAAGATTGTCAAATGTCGGATTGTCAAATGTCAGATTGTCAAATGTCAGATTGTCAAATGTCAGATTGGCAAATGTCAGATTGTCAAATGTAAGATTGTCAAATGTCAGATTGTCAAATGTCAGATTGTCAAATGTCAGATTGTCAAATGTCAGATTGTCAAATGTCAGATTGTCAAATGTCAGATTGTCAAATGTCAGATTGTCAAATGTCAGATTGTCAAATGTCAGATTGTCAAATGTCAGATTGTCAAATGTCAGATTGTCAAATGTCATATTGTCAAATGTCAGATTGTCAAATGTCAGATTGTCAAATGTCAGATTGTCAAATGTCAGATTGTCAAATGTCCGTGGGCAAATGTCAGATTGGCAAATGTCTTTTGGGCAACTGTCTGCCCCCCTAATAATTATGGGTTCTTTTTTGTTTATTTTCAGGTAATTTAAATAATTTTTAGTCGAATAATTTTTTTTTATTCCACTTGATAACTCAATTTTGTAATAAATAAATCAAAAAATAAAAACACAGAGAATTTTCCAAAATTTTTAATTTTTATGAAAAGAAAAAGTACGTCAAAAAATTGGGGTATTACAAAAAAGTCACAATTATTATCTTAAAGTGAGGACTATATATAATCGTACCTAACTATATATAATTACATCAAAGAAAGCATTAATTTTCCAATATCTAGTTAGGAAATATGTAATGTGTAAAAAAATATATTTCCGGATAATTTTCATGATCAAAGAGACTATTCACTTATATTCAATGCTCTGCGTTCTTGCAAATACAAAAAATTTAATTTCCAGGAAACTCAGATAAACTTTAAATATCATAATGTCTACATTTATTTTTGGAATAGATTTTTTCAAAATAGAAAATAGTTAAATAAATTTTTCTCTGAAATTTATTTGTTCTTATTTTATTTCCTTCTTTTTTAAATTTCTATCATTTGATTTATGGGTAGATTTCAGCTACTACCACAAAGCAAAGAATTTAAAAACTATGAAGATGCGACATCATCGCAACGAATCTTCCACGTTTTTATATGGCGGGGGGTATGCTTACTGATTATCTGTAAATAGTGACACCAAATGTAAATGCATAAAAAATTCAGATAGAAAAAATAAATAAATTGAGTTTCATTAATAATAAAATATCAAAAATCAATTAAATAAAAAACTTAGCGTTTTTTTTAAATTTTATTAAAATTGATTGATACCTCAATTAGGTGGGACCAGCCCATTGGCATTATGTTGTTCTTCCACTTCGAATGCATTTTTTAATGTTAAATACTAGTATACTAGCTTCTACTAGCATATTTGATGTATTATTTAAAAAAAGATATACAACTGTAAAGGAAAAAGTTCTCATTTAAAGGAAAGTTTTTATTTACTTTCTTATTTATAGTTAATATTTATTTATGGATGGATCATGGGATGGACATCTGTGTTGTCCAAGACATCTGAGGCCTATGAATTCCCTAATCTATAATGACCACAAGCATGTCATTATAGAGATCCTATTGTCTAGGCTGTATTCAGCCGGTTTGTCCTATTAGAGCGGGACGCGCTTTCGTTTTGGCTGTATTCAGCCGGTTATCCGTATTATATTGCTCGGAAAGCTATCTTACCTGTATTGTATAGCTCAGGGAAGCCGTTTATTAAAAGATGAGATTTGATATGAATCTGATTTAATTTTCCAATTTCAATCTTATTTATACAAAATCTTATGTACTAAATTTCTTATATTCTATATATAAATATTATATACAATTTAGTTTATATAATTAATTTTCTTATGTAATATGAAATAGTTTACTATATCCTAATATGATTGGTTGCCCAATCAAATTAATTATAATTTACAGTAATTCTTGTTTAAATATATAAATTTTTGGGTTCAAAAAATAATTAAAATTTTTATAAATTTAGTTTGATTTTAACGTTAGTGATAACAATATCACTACATCCTTTCCCTTTGGGAGAAAAAAAAATTTTTATAAATTTTGTAAAAAGGAAGTAAACATTTTTTTTTTTTTTTTTATTTTTAAATTCTATATCTTTTTTAAAATATTATTATGAATTTTCTTTAATTTATTATTTATTTCTATTATTGAATTTACTCCGTCTCTTTCGACGATTCTATAAGGTCCTTGAAAAGGATAATCTAATTTCTTTCTATTAAAATTTTTTATCATTACCATATCATTTACTTTCAAATTCGCAGGATTAATATTAAGATTGTATTTTTCATTTCTAGCTATTTTATATTTAATTAGTTCTTCTCTAGCTGATTTTAGTGCACAAGATAATTTTAAATTTAATTCGTTTAAATAGTTATCATAGTTTATGAAATTTAGTGGTTCATTATTTTTAAGTGTAATATTTGTCGGTAATTCAGGTGTGTTTCCAAAAATTAATTCAAATGGCGCATAATGAGTGTCTGAATGAGGTGTAGTATTATAGGAAAATAAGAAAAATGGGATTAATTCAACCCAATTGTTGCTATGATTGCATGTTAAAAAATATTCGTTTAGTACTCTGTGATTTCTTTCTACTGAACCTAATGTTTGATGGTGATAAGGTGTTGATTTTTGGTGATTAATATTAAAAGTTTTACAAATGTTCATAAATAGTTCGTTTACAAATTCTGTACCTAAATCAGTTTTGATATTTTTTATATTTCCATATCTTAATATGATATTTTCTGTTAAAATTTTTGCTATCGTAATAGCATCTTTAGTTTCTATAGGAAATGCTTCTATGTATTTAGTTAATTCGCATTGAACTGTGAGTATATATCTATAATTATTACAAATTTTTAAAGGGCCTACTGTATCGACTTGTATGGTTTCGAAAGGTCTATTTGGAGTGTCAGTAATTTGTAATGGTTCTTTAATGTTTCTAACTTGTTTTGATTTAATACATTCGTTGCAATTTTTCACGTAACTTTATTCATTTTATGCATGTTTTTCCATATGTATTTTTGTCTAAGTTTTATTATCATTTTCCTAACACCGATGTGTCCACTTATATTGTTACTATGATTGTCTTTTATTAATTGTTTTATTAAATTTTGATCTGTTATTTCGATAGGAGCTTTGAATAAAATTATTTTTAATTTATTTTTCGAATTATCTTTTTCCTGTAGTTGATTAAATATGTTTTTAAATTCTTGAATGTTAATGTGGTTAAATAAGGTATCATTATTATTTATCGCGACTGTGAAAATTTTATTTTGAGCTAATAAGAGTTTCATTTTATTTAAAATTGATTTTATATTAATTCTCTTTTTATTAAAATATATTTTATAATTATTATTGAATGTTATTTCTGTTGTACCAGTTGAAGTTTCTATGAAGTTTACTTTCTTTTTATATCGTTAATTGAGATACTGTGCCAAATGTGTAGATTTTTATTTATAGGGTTTTTAGCTTGTTCTAGTGACCTAGTTACTTGTCTGGTTATCACGTTAATATCTTTTTCTGGCGTTATTGGGATATAGATTTTAAAATGTTGGAGTTTAAATGTATTCTTGATAAAGCGTCTGCGTTTGTATTCATTTTTCCTTGTTTGTATACTATATCAAAATCGTAATCACTGAGATCTAGTCTAATACGCGTCATTTTAGATGAAGGGTTTTTGTGCGTAAATAATCCTACTAAAGGTCTGTGATCTGTTACGACGATGAATTTTCTGCCATATACATAGGGTCTAAAGAAATTGATTGCCTAGTGAATAGAAAGCAATTCTTTTTCTATTATTGGTTTGTTTAGTTCTGCAGAGTTTAATGTTTTACTGGCATAGCTTATTGGTAAATCTTTGCCAATTTCTCCTTGAGATAAGACTGCTCCGAAGGCGGATTGTGAAGCGTCTGTTGTGATTATAAAAGGTTTGGAATAATCTGGATATTGTAAAATGGGAGGGTTAATTAATTTATTTTTTAAATTTAAAAATGCATTTGTACAATT
>OZ023273.1:69427503-69632757 GCA_964007475.1 Hybos culiciformis | reverse complement strand
GGAGCTTCTCAAAAATGTAGATAAAACAAAAAAGCTATAATCCAATTTAGACGACGAGAACAAAATATTACCATTGGAAACCATAATGAATTTCACCTAATTTTATTAGTTAGAAAATAACATAATATAGTTAAGACAATAAAATACTGTCGCTTTTTTATTTTTCGTATCATACGGAAATAATTTTTCGCATGCATTTGACTTTTTTTTATTATTTTATTGTTTAACTTGTAATATTTGTACGTATGTACTTTATGATCAAGAAGCTTGGTTTGAATTAAGCATTAGATAATCATCATATTTAGATCTGTAAACTTCCTAGGTAAAAATAAAATTTTCTGAATAGTTATTACACATATGAACATGTTTAGTTTAGACATTAATTCAAGCTTGTATGTATATATTATATAAACTATTATTTCATCACATTTGTGTCGAATGTTTTTAAATTTAATAATTTCTCATTTATAAATCATAAATCTTTGCTTTAATTATGCTGACCAGCAGAACAACTTTGTAACATTATGAGAATTATGTAAAGATTTTCATAATATAGAGGAAATCATTGTTTAAAAATCAAGCAAATATACTTCAAAAGATTCATAAGGTACCACAGACCAGTAAGAAAATAATATTTAAAATTTAAATTAAAGATTAAGATTTCTTTTGCCATAATTTTGAAAACAAGGTTTAAGATAAAAACGTACAGTCTTTATTAATAATCAGACAGGACGGTTATTAATCAAATTTAAAATATGGAAGAATAGCTATTATACTGTGTCAATAAATGTATATTTAGGGCTCGAGCGAAGTGTGCTTCATTTAGATTTTTTTTAAATTGGGACACTTGTACGATCCATACTGCTGAGAGAGTTTACGTCAAAGAGTGAACAGTATTGGCTGTTTATATGTTTTTTAAATGAACTTTAACGTTTTCTCAATACAATTCATTATTTTATGACATTATAAGCTATTTAACAAAGATGACATACTATGTCTCTACATTAAATTAGTGTTTATTATCTTACTATTGGGATCAGACACATTTAACAAAAGTAAAGGAGTTATAGATATGACCCAGAATTAAAGCTTTTCTTTTTTATATTTTTATAACAAAGAAATTCAAATGTTATATTTATTATCCTAAAGTGAAGTTTTTAAATAAAATAATGTTTACAATTTATACATGATTTTCGAGTAGTATTTTATTGAATATTGTGTAAACAAATACGGTCATTTTTAAAAACTATAAATTTTTGATTTGTTAAACTATAGTATTTTACCTAGACTAGCAGACGTCTGTGCATTAGATAAACAAAGTTTTATTCTTCGCAGCAGAAATAAAATTGTATTAACAAATCTGCTAAAAGTTCAAACAAATAGAAAAAAATGCGGTTTAAAATATAGTAAGGTTTTAGATCTGCTCCATGGGTACTACAACTGGTTTTAGATCTGTCCAAAATGAGTTTTTAAATAATTAATAATTTAATCCTATCTTGATAATCACTGCCTTACGATTGCAACAGATGATAAAAGTTTGGCAAGCTATGGCTTGTGATGAATGAATTAGTATTAAGTACATGCATAATTTGAATGTTGTGTATTTATAATCTTAAAATATGCGAATATATTAAGCCAAATACTGGTCTCAAACCAATAATCTGTATAACCAAGATAATTAATAAAATTCAAATTTCAGATCTCAATGTTGAACGACTTATTAACTCAGATTTAACTATATACAAGTCTACAAAAAATGTTAATATTTATATATAGAAGAATTTAAAGATCAATTTAAGATAAATGAAAATTTTTAAAAGAATATTGATTAACTTGTAAAGAAAATATTATTTGTTATTTAGGAAAAATTTAGAAGAGCTTTGTACTTATGGGTATTTACAACAGTATATTAAGTATACTTTTTTTTAAGATTTAATTTTACTGATTAATTTAATTTTATTTTGAAATATATTAATCTTTAGGCCATAAAAGTTCATCAAGATGTTACAAGTTAAATTGATATTTCAAGAAATCTTGGTTTTGAAAAACTTTTAATTTTTGTAAAAAAAAAACAATTTTTTTTTTTTGTAAAATATACCTAAATATAATAAAACTATAATTAAATACATAGAATATGTATACAATGCAAACAGATAAAGACCAGGAAATTTATATATGAAAATGCGTAAAAAATTTCCCATGAAAATCATGAGAATTTTTAAGATCTAGAAAGAATAGAAAAAAAACTTTTCTTAATATCATTAAAAAATATTTATATTATTTAGTTGAGTAATTAAAATTGTTGGCAAACTCAGTCCCGATTATTTTCTCTAGGGACGACACTGTAATGTAACGACAAAACTTTATAAATCTTATATACGGAAAATATCTATTTGTGCATTTTTGATACTTTCTGACATAAAATATAACTAGACTTATACATACTATTTACATACTATTTACATTACACTGTACACTTGTAATCTTAAATTTATATAAATTTTTCTTGATATAATTTTTTTTGGGAACCAAAAATTGATAATATTCTCACAGTTCTTCAAAAACCGCAATTTAAATGTGGTTTGTGTGTAATAAAACTAAAACTAATTAAAATTTTAATTCTGATATGTTTGAAATTTAATCATAACATTGTACATATTACTTTTTTTCTTCTTTAAATTATTCTAAAAGTGATGCAAAACAAAAACTTTTAATTTAAAAAACCTTGAGAAAGTGGTTTTTTCAATTGAAAAAATTTCCAATTCAATTAATTTAAGGAGCAAGCCAAACAAAATTTTGTGGTAAATATTTTTATATGATATGTAAGCTAAAACTATGTTTTGGTTTCGATTTCACCACAAAAAAAAAGTTTGACCTGCGCCATCGAAATTATTAACCAGAAAAATATAATATTCTTTGGGAAAATTATTTGCGAATATTGGTATTAAATTTCATAATAAGATGTTTTTCTTTGTAAAATATTTTTATTATTTCTCTTTGCGACATTAACTACTTATATCACTATAAAGACAGTAACACTTTTTTTTGAAAAAGTAAATAATTTTACCCAAATTTGTTTTCAAGCGAACAAATAATACCTATCTGAGACTTAGATCGTTAATTTATGGTTTTTCCAAAGTTGATTTTTTCGTTTATATTGATTACTAAAACACAAAATTCCACATACTTGAAGAAGTACGAATTTGAAAGAATGTTTAGTAGATACACATATAATGAAAAACATAAAATGTCATGCAGAAAGAATGGAATTATAGCTAATTTTTTGTACATTAGATTAAAAAAATCAGTTCTGAGTTGAAAGTACCTCATTTATCGATAAAACAATTGAAACGGAAGCATTAAGATTTTAATTTCCCGCATCCGACTTAATATTTAAATAAATTTAGTTTAAATTGGCGTCCAAATATAATTGTTTTAAATTAAAATTTTTTTTCTGAATAAAAAAATGATATGATGCAAACTCATTTTCAATTAACGCCAACATTTCACCTATTTCCCGATAATAATATTTTAATTTATATTAATACAAAAAAAAAGAGGTTAAACAAGACAACGGCGTACTGACCTGGAAAATTAAAAATAGAATGGAACTAACTCAAATATCACTTTCGCTAAATATTTGATATAAAATCGAAAAAAAGTTTTAGCTTGAAGAATACCATGAGAATTATTTATTTATTTTTTTTTTAGAAAAAGATAAAAAAATATTATTTTATAAAATATTTGTTTAAAAAATAATAATTCTTTCTCATTATAAAATCGCATATTTCGGCTTAAGAACAAAAAATAAATTTGTTTCTATAGAGAAGAACTTTGAATTGAATGTTAAAAAAAATGCATACAACAAATATGGGAAAAGCTCACTACTTAAATGCATGTATGAAATGCATATGTTAAGATGTTGGAAAAATAATCTTCACTTCTGGGCTCCCCATTGTGTCCGACATTTGATATGTAATTAATTTTTCATTTTTAAGTTTCTGGATATTTTTGCGTTGTTATATTATGACCATCCACTTGCAAAGAATAACAAACGCAATAATTGTCCGTATATTGTTTTATATGTTCTTATCTATTCGAATGGAATGGGTTAGAAAATGATATGCGTTTATGCGTACAATTGTCTCGAGCCGGTGGTTCAAAATATATGCAGAAATTTTGTCACATATTTCTATAAAATATTTTAGTAGAAATATAGACAAAAGGTTGAAGAGAGTAAATCGTAAATGGTAAAAGCTTTCCTACAGCATAATTCATCTTTAGACCCCCAGCATAAACATTTTTTTTACGATATTATTACAATTTCAGGGTTGAAAATTTTAGGAGCTGTTTCTTTCTTTTCTTATTTCTACGTTTTTCCTTTAAGTTTTCTAAAAAGAAAAAGTGGCTATGATTAGAATTATCTTTTGTTTTTTCAAAGTTTTTTTTTAAGGATTTAAAACATCTTGACATTATGCAATTGACATAAATTTGTTGAATTTTTTTTAAGAAATCAAACATTAAATGTAATAATTCAGTTGCAGTTACCAGCAGGGTGGTATTTATATTCAGCGCCGATAAATAATCATTTACTAAAAAATGATGATTTCTTTATGAGTATATCTGATTTCATGAAAAAAAAAATAAAAATGTTTATTATAAATGTATCATTTGTAATGTTAAGTATTTCATTTTGAAATGTTAATATCATCTGGCTGGCCATAAATTTTTGGTTTGGAAGTACATAATTTACATGGTATAAGAACAATCATTTTTTTTTATTTTATCCTTATTCACACATAGCTATTTATATGAAGATATTTTAGTTAAGTGACAAATAAAAACAATATGATATAGTAGAACTCATAAAAACAAACAAAAAAAAAAGTTTCATAATAAAGGTGTAAAAGATTTTGAATTTATTACGTTCTTGTTTATGATGAAGTTCTAAATGAGAACGAACCAAAAAGTCAATATTATTATTATAAATGACAACAAATAAATTCAATTTTACCATCATTTTATTTAAAATAATTTAAAAAAGATCAAAAATATACTATATTCAGAATTTTAATTTATTTCACCAAAAAAAAAAGGATTAATTTTAGATTGTATTTAATTATGCAAAGTATTCACCAACTTTGTTATAAAATAGATACTAAAGAAAAGCAAATGATATACTCAGTTTGAAAAGCTAATAATTACTTCTAAATTATTAGTCTTATAGCTATAAATATATAAATTTTAATATTTTTACTAGGTCCTTTCATTAATTTATTGTATTTAGATCCGTTTTAATTTAATTCTAATGCAGCAACAGAATTACTAGCATATTATTTTGATCAAGGAATGTTATGTTTTAGGTCGCCCTCATTTCGATTTTATTATAATTTTAAGTATTATCATTGATTGAGAATACAACATCACGTATTTTATTTTGTTTTACTAACACATTCACATAAAAATATCAAAAATAATCTTGTATGAAGCTAACCATCTTTGTGTATTCTTAATCAATGAATTATTTAATATGAAATTAATTTTAAATAAATAAATTCTACAAATAAAATAAATCAAGTGCAGTTTATAGAGTACACAATAAAATAAGCATAAAAAAACGCCAAATCGTGTCGACATTTGAGGTTTAAGCAAATTCAGTCACAATGTTTGAATGCGGTTGCTAGAACAAATTTACTGACGCTACTGTTATTATTTTTCAAATTCCAAAGGCACAATCATTTGAGGTCTCAAAAAATGTTTGATAGAGCCGAATAAAATGCAGGAGATTGAAAAAACTTCTAGCTAACAATCATATTATTTATAGAGAAATATTTTGTTTTTGATGTCTAATGCCAAATATTGAAATAATTGAAGCCATGAAATTTAAGTGTTACTATAATCACATTATTTGGTAGAATTTAAAAAAATAAAATGTTATATCTTGGTTCGCACTAATGCTATCACGGTCTCAATTTTTAATATTAATTTAAAATATATTGGATCATTTAAAATATATTGGAAGAAATTAAAGTCTAATTGTATTCCGTATAGATATACACTTCATACTAAGTGGGCACATAATAAGTATAATGTACTTCTTTTTCTTTTAAATATTGGATTACATAAATTAAAAAAATAAATCTTACTTGTAACCTTGTGAGTAAATTTTAATAACTATGCATATATATATATATATGTATGGATAACGTACAAGTATGACATTGCTTAATCAACGAATGATCCGTTAATGAAAAATTGTCATTAAAATTTAAAAATAAAAATAATTTTAATAGAAAATATTTTTTTTTTATTGCATTTCAAACAAGAAAATATTATTCAACATAATCATGAGAATAATATGATAAAGATTCAGTACAAATAAATGTGTACGAACATTACATATATGTATGTATATGCATACGATTCGTTCATTATAATATACAATGCAATTCACATACACATAACAGAAACTTGAAGAGTGTGTACACTTAAAGTGCTTACTTATGATTTGGTGACAAACCACAAAACCAAATCATGAATTATTATATTTTCCACATATAAACATATTAAATCATAAATAGTAGTACATATATAATAAGTATAAAATACGTTTAAAGAATGTTCTTAGTTTTTTTTATTCATGTCTTATAAGGTTTCATGTCATATTAAATAGGAATGGGAGTTTCTGTTTTGAAAATCATAAATAATTTTTTTTCTTTTTTCTTCTTTTTTTTTAAAGCAATGATGGCTTCCGATTTTTATATTTCCCAGACTTTATAAACATATTTTTTTGAAATATAAGAAAAATGAAAATTTTCGTGTGATTTATACAAAAAAAAAATGACAAAAATATAAACAAGTTCAAGGTAGAAATAATGAAAATAGAATATCATCTCTTATTTATATATTTATTTAATTTAAAAATTTGATTTTATTATTATTATTATTTTTTCTTAGTTTTTATGTTAAGGTTACGCATATGTTTTTTTATATCAATAAGTAAATTGTATGTAATATGAATGTGTCTTTTACAGTTTGCTAAATTTAAACTTTTGAACTTTAATTGTTGCCATTGATTTATATTTTTTTTTTTTATATAATTATGTGTATAAAAAAGATTTTTTTTTATCAGAAATATATTTCGTATAATGGGAAGAGAAGATAAAATGAATAAAATTAATTATTTATTCAATATATAAGTGCAAGTATACTAACTATACAGACGAGTAGACGGCATACAGAATTTTAAATTAATAAACTATTGCAAAATATTATTCTTTTTCAAGAACATTTTTTTTTATAATTTTAAACTTAAGTTTTTATTTTTATTAAAAACATTATTTGCATTTTAAGTACATTTTTAAATTATAAAAATATTTTTTAAATAAGTGATGTACAAATTATGAATCGTAGTATATACGCCAGATATTTATATATTTATAGAAATGAAATTCTTGATGGTTAAATATTTTACGAAAAACTGTTATTTTTTATATAATTAAAATTGACATATAAATGTGAGAGAATATTATAATAACTCTGAGCATAATAATGCACCCATGTTTATATATCATTTTGGCAGATGCTTTTTTAAACATAAGCAAATCTTCTGGTAAAGTGTTAGCTTAAGAAAAAAAAAAGCGTATCTTACCTTATGACAATAAAAGTAAGCAATACATCTTTGTATACATTTTTAATTTTTGACAGAATTATTATTAAATTGTGCTGCCATTACAGTTGAACACAAATTGAAACTGTCACAGCTTGAGTTAAATTTACATAATTATCTACGAATAAAGTAAAAAAAAAAATAAATTTACTCAAATCGTTAATGTCTAATATAATACTTTGTTGTTCACATTATGCACAATGTTGAATAAAAATAATACTTTTTTTTTTTTTTTTTCAAAATAATAGTTATTCCTAAATAACTCGAAAATTATATACGTATATAGTTGTGTATAAAATGAAATTTCCGTATTTTTAGTTTTACCATTATGTTTCCATGGTTATCTCACATTATTATATTTTATTTTTATGTCTATCGCACAAAATAAGTATATTTTCGAACTTCCAATATACAATAAATTTATTTTGGAATAGCATTTTTTTTTTTTGTATTTTGTTTACCTTTTTTTTTCGATATTATAATGAAACACCAAACACATATATAAATTAATATAGAAGAAAAATAACAAAATAGGAGGTTCACAAACTATACTAAAGATACATAATTATATTTTTTTTTATTTCAGTTTATTTCAGATATTCAATGAGTTGACATGTTGTGTGAAAGAAAAAAAAATTTAAAATTTTTAATTCATTTATTTTTATTATCATTATCGTTGTTTTCATATTTTACACACATGAATGGTATTTTTTCCGACGGTGTGTATTGTAAAAATATTTATATTTTTATGAAAAATAATTAATTAAATTTCTACATTCTAGAGATGAAAATGAGAAACTAAATTAATTAAAAAAATACATATTTTCCGTATTCTTCAGGATTACGAATCTTTATTTGAAAAATATCTTCTTGAATTAAAAAATTACTCAATTTTGGGTGTACGGAATTGCGACAAATTTTTAGGTATCAGCGATCACTGGCAGTCATACGACTCTTTAAAAAAACAACAAACAGTCACAAAATTGGTTTTCGCGATTTTTTTTTCGACAGCTTTTAGCTTGCAATTTTTTTAATTTTTTTTGTTTCCGAATTTCTAAACCGTTTGTTTACAAGGCAAAAATTCTAGTTTTAGTTTCCAAAGTTAGAGAAAGAAATTAAGTATGTTCTATATATACTGTTTTGCAACAGTACAGAAAAAGTTTGTTAACACTGTGCGCAATATTTTTTTCTTAATATTTTTAATTTTAAAATTTTTTTCTGTTTCGTGATCACAAAAATTAAAAAAAAAATTTGTAAAATTAATTTAAAAATTTGATAGAATAAATAATCATATTTTGCTTATCTTTATTATATAAGTAAATAGTTTGAAGTAAAGCGTTATCCTTTTCCAATTAATTTCAATTTGTTTAAATTAAAAATTATAAATCGTCAGGACTTCATGACCAAAATTTTGATTCTTAACTAATTTCCAGAAACCGTAATCTTTTTTACAATAAAATTTCTTGAATTATGCTTGATGACGATGCAAACTTGAATAATTATACATAATTTTACTTTTATGTCAAATGAAAACAGCTTATTCATAATTTTTTCGTAACAATAATATCAATAATAATTAATGATATTTTAATATAGTTATCAATAAAGGTAAAATCATATTTATACTACTTATACCCAACTCAATTGTCTAATGTGATTATTTGATTGAAAATAGTTTGCCTCTCGAATTAACGATATTCAATATTTATATTAGGGATTATTCACACAAACTGATAATATATTAAGCAAAGTATCATTATGGATTTTGTTGGACATTTAACTTATTTGATTAATTTATCATCGATTTAATATATATTTTGTACAATCTATGTATATGTTGTACATATCAAGTATACGTAAATAATAGTTTAGAAATTAAATTGATTAGAAAATTGTAAATTCATTCAAGAATATCCCTGAAGAGCTTACACATTAAAGAACAGATAATATAATTATATCTACAGGTATAAATCCCTATAGGTACATACAGCCAATAATGGGGATTTAAAGCTGAAGATCTCAAGATCTGAAAATCTTCGAGAATTTTACTTTTTATGTAGAGTTAAGTATCAATTCCTAATAAAATAATTTGTGAATAGGTTGTTAGAAGTTGAACAACGGAGATCAAAATATAGGAGGATGATAGTTTTTCACAAACTTAATTTGATATTAATATCGATTACTATCAACAATGAATTCCTTGAAATAAAGATAATGTAGGTTAAAATAACGTTTGTGAAAGCTTTCATTATGAGAATAAAAATTACTCATGGTACATTATGGTTCTTTTGAGGTTTGTTTTTTATCTTTTTAATTCTTACAAAATTATACTACGTTTTATATATTTTATTCTTTATTTAATTTTTACATATGGTATTTTTAATTATTTAATCGTTATTTATCAATTATTAATTTTTACGGGTGTTGTATATATGCATATAAAATACGTACATATACTTTGAACATTCAACTGACCAAAATTTATTTATAATAAATTAAAATAAAATAATAATGAAGAGTTTGTAAATTTCTGTTATAAAAATTAATAAAATTTAATTTGTATAGAAAAATGCAATTGGGTGAATACTATTGAACGAATATATATTTTCAAACTGTTTTTCTACATTTACTGGAGGGCAATATGGACCGCGTATTCATTTTTGTAAACAAATACGATGGGTATAAGTTGGATTGTGGAAGTCTGTCAGAACTGATATGTGGATAAAACAATGTACTCCTTGTGTATGTATTTTTGCACAATCACCCAATGCTAACCTTATGAGCACGATCTCGGTATTTACATACTTAAAATTCTTTACCATTCTCAAAACATTTTTTAACATTTATTATTTTATTATTAATTGATACTTACTCTACATAAAAAGTAAAATTCTCGAAGATTTTCAGATCTTGAGATGGTATTTATATCCGTACAATTTAATATATAAAAATCTTATGTGCTATCTAACCCATTCAAAAACCACTAGACTAATCGACACCACATCTGGGGACCATTTATTAGTTTGGTCTGCAGGTTTCTCTTTGGTTTGTACTCGTTAGGTTGATAGATTGGCAGTGAGACATCTCTAAAAAACGTATTTACCAACGCATAATTTTAATACATATTTTAAGAAAATAATAAATAACATTTTTGTTCCGCGGTACGTATAATAATTTAACAACATATCATTGCAATAGTATAAAATTTATTGTTCCAAATATGATATTAATAATATATTATTTTAGAATTTAGAGTGAATGTACCTAGTTATTTTTATTTAATAAACAAGTTATAAACAAATATGACAAATTTTGAAAAATTGTTCACAAAAGTGAAGATTGAATATTATTATGTTATTTGACAAGCTCCAGACTGTAATAATATTAACAATGATCTACAATTCTATACAACAATAGCCTTGTGCAACAAGATAGAAAAAGTGATTTTTTTCCGTACCAGGCATGGGTTTTTTTATCGAGGCGCTAACCGTGTACGAAAAAAAATGATTTTCCTACGCTTTGCACACATAATTTTTTCTACATTGAGATTTTTAATTTTAAATAATTATTTTCATAGATATTTTTATATAGATATAGGTATTTTCGGAATATGTATGCGAAAATAATTCTTAATTTATTATTCAAAATTAAACTTAAATTTTTTTTATATATTGCGCCATTGCGGTTCATTTAATTAGTTGTATTTGTACAATAAACCTTCTTCCATAATCTCGTCTCGTTTTACTAAAATTTCTTCACAATTTTTATTTTAGTATTTATTTTTTTTGATAAGGAGAAATTTTAGTAAATTTAAATAAACCGAACTTACTACCTAATAAAATAAAGAAATTAATAAAAATTTGAAATAATGATAATTAATTCAATAAACAGACTGTCTTTTAAAAATATCATAAAAAAAAACGTTAATAAAATAATCCTGTAAGGTCCTATTTTTATTAAAAGAATATGAAAAAAAAATAATAAAATTATTTGGAATATACACACTGAAAAAAATATTTACAAGATTCAATCATAAGTGCTTCACCCTTAAAAAAATTTAAAAATTTCAAATTCTGAATTTCAAATTCCTAATGTATTTTGTTAGTGTAATTTAATGTCAAAAAAAAGTTTTCGGGTGAACACTTTTTTTTTCACTTTTTTTTGATAAATTTCAAATATTAATAACAAAGCTGCCAGATTAGGATTTTCTTTCCCGAAATTTAGAGAATTTTTATTATATCGGGGAAAAATTATGAACAAAAAATTATTGTACAAGAAAAATCTCAGGAAATTTGCGGAATTTTTTTCATCTGTCATGTTTTTTTTTTTTTAATTGGCAATTCTAATGACAGAACTTGAATTTCAAATTTTTTTTTTGTTGTTGTGAATTTCAAATACACGCTCTGAGGCGTGTATTTGAAATTCACAACAACAAAAAAAATTTTGAAATTTTACACTAACAAAATACATTAGGAATTTGAAATTTTTAAATTTTTTTAAGGGTGAAGCACTATTGTTGTTGAGAAAATTATTGAATAACTATAATTTTTTTTCATCACATCATACAACTCTAATCACTGACTAAGTCTTGTATCAGATTCTTATAATAGTATATGTATAAATATAATTCAAGTTATTCAGTTCTAGCTAGAAAATAAATATCTTTATATTTTTAATTGTTTTTTATAAATTTCTATTGAAACATATATAAATTATATTGTGAAGAAAATTGATTTTCTAACTTTTATATTTTTTTCTTAAAATAAAATAAATTTTTTTTTCAGTGTCATATAAATGTGTATTATACTGTTTTATAATGAAAATGATAAAAATTTCCAATTCTGTTAATTAACTTTTTTTCTCAAAAAAAAAAAAAAAAAAACAAAATAAATTTTTTTTGCTTGAATTTTTTTTAAGGATAAATTTTATTTCATATAACAGAGGGGCACAACAATATCAGATAAATACAGAAACCAAAATTAACAGATTCAGAATATAGATCAAAAGTTATTCATTATCATAATTTCGTTTTAAGCTTGACATATTTTGCAACTTTCACTTTACAGAAGTTAACTTTTTTACCAAGTTCGGGATCGTGACGATATTCCTCATCCCATAATTCAAATGGACAAAATTCTTCTTTTTCGAAAATAATTTTAATCACTATGGACAAAATTCACTATGGGAAAAATTTATCATGGACAAAATTCACTATGGAGAAAATTCACTGTGGATAAAAATTCACTATGAAAAAATTCTTTTTGTAAAATTCTACATTTTTATTAAAATTCAATTCACTCTCTGCGTTACACGGGGATCACGACAAGAACGTGGTGAGTTAGTCGGTCCCCACCTAACCTACTCTAAATTGAAAAAATAAAGAAACAACGTAAAATATAGGTAGGTATCGCATTTTAGGTTGATTTATATAAATTTTATATTAAAACAAAAATAGGGACAAAATTCTTTAAAAAAATATTTTGAATTAAAAAAATAAAAAAAAAATTCGCGCGATTTGTTTTTTAATTTTTTTAATTCAAAATATTTTTTTAAAGAATTTTGTCCCTAATGAATTTTGTCCATAGCGAATTTTGTCCCTAATGAATTTTGTCCATAGTGAATTTTGTCCACAGTGGATTTTGTCCATAGTGAATTTTGAAAAAAGTATTTTCGATAAAGAATTTTGGCATAAGGAATTTCGTCACCAACCCGTTAAATTTTTTAACAAGTTCACCTCTTAGTTAACACTTGCGAAATGTTCCAATTTATTGAAAGAAGGAGAAGTTTTGTTGGAATCAAATATAAAAGTTTTTGACTTTTCTATGATATTTTGTAAACTATAGAAAGAAATAATGCATTTGTTACAAATGATCTGTATGATTATTGTTTTTTTTAATTATGTTTCCATATCAAGATCCCACAATGTTATTATAAAAAACTTTGGTCAGTAGGATCTATCTCGGAAATAGTTTTTATTTTTAGTATAGAAGAAGGTCTTCACACTCCGTTTCCTTCTTTACTATAGAGAGGGAATTTCTTTGATAATTTTCAGATAGATATTTTTTGCATAAAAATATAGTTTTACTAAAAGGTAGAAGGTGTTGAACTTTACTTTTTTAGAACTTTATGTTATATATGTTATGTTGAATTAAATGGACAGATGTTTGAATTTGTTTTTTTTTTATTTTTTTTTTTGATGAATGTTTTTTTTTTATGAAATTTGTGGAATTAAGGGTTTCTTAAATATGTATTTTGGAATTAGATAAAAATTTAAGACTAATTGATTTTTTTTTTGTTGAATGATAGACTTGACTATAATATTAGCAGTAAATAATGAAAATATCATATACCTTATCAAATCATGATTTAAAAAAATGTCCTAAAGTTATACTAACATTATTTGTTTAAATAGCATTTACTTAAGAATGTCATTATTTCAATTTCAATAAATATATGACTAATTAATTATTTTTTTAATTAGAGTTTTTAAAGTAATACAGAAATGTTTTCATGTTATATCAGTTCTCATATACATGATTGTTAAAAAAAAATATATTTAAAAATTGGGACTTTTTATTTATTAAAAAGCTTTTTCCGGTATAGCATATATTTTGTACATATAAAATGCATTTTATTTGTTTATTGCTGTAATTTTAAGGTCGTTGGATATAATTAAATAATACTTTATATTTTATAAAAATGAATATTTATTCAAAATTATAAAAAAAAACATATTTTTTAAATAGGTATAGTTATTAATTTTTTTTTTGCAATATGAACAAGAATTTCAAATTATTTTTTTTATATAGAAGTAAAATATTTATGTGCATATACTTAACGTACTTATATATATGTATATTTTTTAAATTATCAAACAACCCCTAATTTGAAAAGGCAAATAAAACAATTTGCATAATTATTTTATAAACCGTGAGCATAATGATTACTTTTGAAATACGAGTTGTTACATTTTTACAAATCTAAATATTATAAGGGTTGTGTTAAAAAAAATATATGTATTAGTTTGCTATAATAGATTTTCAAAAATACCTCATTTTCAAGCTTAATTAAAAACCTGCAAAAATTATGAGTATATTAGTACATAAATATTAACACTATAATAATTATTTTTGGACTTAAATATCGAAACTGGATGGTTTTAAGCTTCTAAGTTTAAATCCACGGTTAATAAATATAAAACAAGATCGTATATGAGATTCATGTTATCTGATCCGTATGCATCGTCAATAGTAATTTTGTGTCCGTATGTATTATATAAAAATAATTTTTTAATATTTATATTAACAATGAGGTTTATTTGAATTTAATTCTTATAATAGAAGACCACTACTAGGGTTTCCAATTACTCGGCAAAATCAATTAACCGAGTTTTCGAGTATCTTTAAGGAAAATTAACCGAGTACTCTATTAACCGAGTATTTAAAAAAAAAATTGTATGTTATGTAATTTATGTTATATTTTTAATTTTTAATTAAAATTATAACATTAATTAAACCATTTTTAAAAAATTAGTACATCTAACCATTCGAAGTTTCCAGTTTGTCGAATAAACTTATTTTCAAATTTAAAAGAAGAACCAAAACAATTTTTTTGAAAAGCTTACTTACTTGCTTTCACTAGTTTTGAATTTGGACTGCAATTTTTAAAACAAAAAACCAAAACTAAATTTTTTCAAAGCCTAGTACTTACACAATTTTTTTCAATTTGAGTTCATTTGATATTTATTTTGCCTCCACAAAATTGTTTAAATAATAACCGAGTATTAAAGCCGAAAACCCGATTTTCGAGTAATGTAAAAAACAGGAAAATAACCGAGTAACCGTGTACTCGATAACCGAGTATGGAAACCCTAACCACTACGATTACGGCGATGAAGATTTAGTTTTATTGCCCTAAATTTTAAATTTAAGCTTTCTAATACTGTATTACATTTATGTTGGCCTTAGATTCTCAAGTATTAGATTGTGATGAGTTTAACCAGATAAATCATTTGATTGGTCTTAAAAAGCGCTTCTAAAAATCTAAAATATAATAGAAGGACATTTTTTCTGCATTCCTGTATTACTTACTAATACCGGTAATGTTACCCAACCCCTATATAATTCAGAAAAACTTTATGCTAACTATTTATATCAAGTTTTTTTTTTTTTTTTTTCAATCCAGTTATTATTATTTCTGGTGACAAAATTAATTACAGGTGTATATTTCAGCCCTTTCCGAACCATAAATTTGTTATTGTGTTTGTGTACTAAAATAAAGCGAAAATAAATATATACATGTAGGTTGATAAGGTGTGCCAAGACGATGAATGACCGGTGCAAATACTTTTGAAAATACTTCTTTTTTTTTTTTTTAAATAGAATTAATTTAAATTAAAAGTATTAAAATTGAAATTGATGAAAAGCACCTGGACATTTAAAAAAAACACGAAGCAGTCATAGAACTGCCTACAGAAGTTTATACTTAAGATTTAAACTATGAAATAACAGTGGCTACAAATAATGGACTGCTTTTGGACTGATGGACTGATTTTTATTTTAATTTACATTTTTTACTGAGCAGCCCATCATTTGTAGCCACTGTTATTCATAGTTTTTTTCATAGTTTTTAAATCTTTAATCTACAGTATAAACTTCTGTAGGCAGTTCTATGACTGCTTCGTGTTTTTTTTATTATATTTTAGAAAGCAAAAATTATATGGCCGTATGGCTTAGTGGCTAGAACATCGGACTATAAGAGTGAAGGTGTCAGGTTCGATTCCCCAATGAATACATTTTTTTTTTAATTTTTTTGAACATAATAATTTTTAAAATTTTTTGAACATAATTTTTTTATTGGTAGAATATGTAATTTTTTTGCTTGTAATATTGGACATATATTTGAAATTAAAAAAGTGTACGATAATTATGAATTCCTACCCAAAATTTTTGGTCTGGTAATCTTTATTTCACCAGAGCTACCTATTTTGAAAATATTTTTTTTTTTTTGCATATTTTGAGCCGGGAAAACCTATAATGATAAATTACTTGATCGATATCTATACTATCAATGCCAAAATATACCTATGTTGTTTGTAACGAGTTTAGTGCGTCCAATATTATAAATTTGTTTTATAGGATATAATGTTTATAACTTTAGTGGTTACATGATCTCTGTAAAAAATAATCTAGAGTGTGTAAAAACATTTCCCAGATGTTTCGAAAATTATTTTATTTGATGGAAAATCAGCTCGAATAACTAATTTAAATTAAACATTATGAATTATAAATCGAAATTTTGTTCATATAAATCGAATTTTAAGACATTTTACTAAATTTTTGTTCATATTAATCAATTGTTAAATAATTTTATTAAATTTTGGCATTTAAATCTATTTTATTGTATTTTGTTTATATAAGTCTTATCTGTAAAAGTTCATCATCGACTGGAAATAATATTATTTGTCTAGCTAAATCTATAATTAATTTGAGACGTTAAATAATATGAAGTTAACAATATTTTATATTTTTATATTTAATCATTCGTAACTGCGTGAAATTCCGAAGTTTTCACAATCTGCATGTCAAAATAAAAAATAGACGAAAATATCAAATTGAAATTAGAATCGAATTTGGCAAATAATATTTAAGCTATAAATTAAAAAATATAGGATCAAAAAATAAATGTATATTTCTATTGCTAACTATTACTTTTTAATTATTTCATAGTCCCTTATTTTATTATACATATATAAATAAATCGACAATAAATTCCGTTGTCACATGAGAATTTTTTTTTGGGGACCCACAAAGAAAAGGATTATTTAATTTCTTTTTTTTAATGAAAAACTATAAATCATATTTTTATTTTAATTCAAGAATTGTTAAGTGGTGCAAAAATTTAATTTTTATCATATATCATATGAATATTTAACGTTTTCCAAAAATACTAAAAGGATTTGTTTCTTTATTAAAAAAAAAAAAATCCTCATTGGGAATCGAACCAGGCACCTTCAGACTTACAGTGTGATGTTCTACTATAATACTAAGCCATATTGCCTATATAAGTTTAGCTTTCTAAACAAATACAAAAAATATTTTTGATTTATTTTCCTAAATAATATTAAATCTCATTATATGGCAAAATACTTAGATTTTTTGTTTGGATTAATTTTTTGATTGGTTAGTTAATTTTTCAAACTCGTTTTTTGAGTATTCTAATTCTTTTCTTATTTTTTTTTTTGAGTATTATTTTTTATTCCCCTACAATAAAATAAAAACAAAAAAATGAATGGTTTATTAGAATTTTTTATTATATTTTAGAAAACAAAAATTATATGGCCGTATGGCTTAGTGGCTAGAACATCGGACTGTAAGAGTGAAGGTGTCAGGTTCGATTCCCCAATGAATACATTTTTTTTTTAACTTTTTTGAACATAATAATTTTTAAAATTTTTTGAACATAATTTTTTTATTGGTAGAATATGTAATTTTTTTGCTTGTAATATTGGACATATATTTGAAATTAAAAAAGTGTACGATAATTATGAATTCCTACCCAAAATTTTTGGTCTGGTAATCTTTATTTCACCAGAGCTACCTATTTTGAAAATATTTTTTTTTTTTGCATATTTTGAGCCGGGAAAACCTATAATGATAAATTACTTGATCGATATCTATACTATCAATGCCAAAATATACCTATGTTGTTTGTAACGAGTTTAGTGCGTCCAATATTATAAATTTGTTTTATAGGATATAATGTTTATAACTTTAGTGGTTACATGATCTCTGTAAAAAATAATCTAGAGTGTGTAAAAACATTTCCCAGATGTTTCGAAAATTATTTTATTTGATGGAAAATCAGCTCGAATAACTAATTTAAATTAAACATTATGAATTATAAATCGAAATTTTGTTCATATAAATCGAATTTTAAGACATTTTACTAAATTTTTGTTCATATTAATCAATTGTTAAATAATTTTATTAAATTTTGGCATTTAAATCTATTTTATTGTATTTTGTTTATATAAGTCTTATCTGTAAAAGTTCATCATCGACTGGAAATAATATTATTTGTCTAGCTAAATCTATAATTAATTTGAGACGTTAAATAATATGAAGTTAACAATATTTTATATTTTTATATTTAATCATTCGTAACTGCGTGAAATTCCGAAGTTTTCACAATCTGCATGTCAAAATAAAAAATAGACGAAAATATCAAATTGAAATTAGAATCGAATTTGGCAAATAATATTTAAGCTATAAATTAAAAAATGTAGGATCAAAAAATAAATGTATATTTCTATTGCTAACTATTACTATTTAATTATTTCATAGTCCCTTATTTTATTATACATATATAAATAAATCGACAATAAATTCCGTTGTCACATGAGAATTTTTTTTTGGGGACCCACAAAGAAAAGGATTATTTAATTTCTTTTTTTTAATGAAAAACTATAAATCATATTTTTATTTTAATTCAAGAATTGTTAAGTGGTGCAAAAATTTAATTTTTATCATATATCATATGAATATTTAACGTTTTCCAAAAATACTAAAAGGATTTGTTTCTTTATTAAAAAAAAAAAAATCCTCATTGGGAATCGAACCAGGCACCTTCAGACTTACAGTGTGATGTTCTACTATAATACTAAGCCATATTGCCTATATAAGTTTAGCTTTCTAAACAAATACAAAAAATATTTTTGATTTATTTTCCTAAATAATATTAAATCTCATTATATGGCAAAATACTTAGATTTTTTGTTTGGATTAATTTTTTGATTGGTTAGTTAATTTTTCAAACTCATTTTTTGAGTATTCTAATTCTTTTCTTATTTTTTTTTTTTGAGTATTATTTTTTATTCCCCTACAATAAAATAAAAACAAAAAAATGAATGGTTTATTAGAATTTTTTTATTATATTTTAGAAAGCAAAAATTATATGGCCGTATGGCTTAGTGGATAGAACACCATACTAATAAGTCTGAAGGTGCCAGGTTCGAACCCAATTATGGTTTGTTTTTTTTTTTAATATTTGAAAAATGATGACGGTCGATTCTCAGAAAAATGATGACGATTCTCAGAAAAATTCTATATGAAAATAAATTTTTACCCTCTACCAAATTTCTTCCAACGTCGCTAAAGAAGTATAAACTTCAAAAATTTTTGAAAGAGTTATTTTTAGATGAGTATCTACATATATGTTTACATGATGTTTTTTTATTTTTTTTCAAGAATAATAAAAAATATATACATTTTATAGACTTAAGCTTTCTATAATATTTTATGAAAGATTTTATATGAATTTTCTTTTTAGCTTTTAGACTAAAGTTCTTAAATAATTAAATATGTATTTCCAACTATTCCGAACTGAAAAAATTGTATGCAAAAGGGCTTGTACGCAGATAATTCTGATAGTAATTTCTAAGTTAATAGGATTTTTATTTTGTTCCTCTCTGGTTGAAGGTTTTAATATTAAACTATCAACATAAGAATCAAATTAATTTCCTTGTAATATTCTTAAGGGTTTTGTTTATTGTTTTTTTTTTTATTTTTTTTTCGTTATTGATTAAACAAAACGGTTAGGAGTATTTTTATTACAACATTTTATTTTATTTTTTTTATAGTTTTGAGTTTTGACAATATTAGTTTCAGACTTTTGTAAATGTTTTAATACATATTAAAAAAAAATAAAAATTCATTTTACTGCGAAAATTTAACCTTTTTTTTTTAATTTTTTAGAGCTTAAAATCTTTACGTTTTATTTCATTTGGTTTTTTAAAGTCATTAACTCAAAATAATTTTCTAAATTCTATTCCACTTCTTTTTTTTTTTTTTGCTGTAACTTCTAATTTCATATTTTAATTATCGATTACTTATATTCCCTGCAATAATTTGGAATTGAAGCATGTTTGCAATTATATTATCCATAACTTCAAACAGACTCCAAAGCCTATGTTTAAATTAGTTCAAAAATGGCAAAAGGTTTAAAAATTACACCTTTAAATTTAAATTTGTTTGCAACGTAATTTCTGAATAAACAAGTTTCAAAATGCTATTATATTACTTTTCTTTTCTTATTTCAACTAAAAGTTGTATGTTTAATTAATTTTGAAAGTACCAGAAAAGATTCTTACAATTTCCATAAGGATTAGGATGATAACAAGTCTATACACTTTTTATCAATTTATAATTTTTACGATTTCATAACATAGTTATTTCAAAATCTACTTTTTCAAGGTTTATTCACCTAATTCAATTCAATTCATATTTATTTCCAAGATATTAAATTTACAAGTTTTTTTTATTTTTCGCTGATATAATAATTGACTTACAGAGCTAAGTTTTGATTTAACTTTGTCTACTGAGATATATTATATCGGGTATATATACAATTTGTTGGATGATAATATTCTATTTAGGGATAAAATAAAGAAAACCCTTTGAAAATTTTTATTCACCTAATAAATAAATAATTTAAAGCTCTCTTAAGCTTGTAAGTATTAAACTTCTTCTGTATAAGAATTTTTAAGCCATTTTAGATGAATGGGACTACATTTATGTGAATATATATCGTCTGCTGAGAAATGAAACAACGTATGATATTTATACGTCTTTATTAGATAATAGCACCATTCGATTCCTCGTACTCGATTTTATAAGTATAACTATTTTGTGATATTCTTAATGTTGATTAAAATGTGTTTTTTAGATGAAAATTTTACGTTACTTGATATTTTTGCATACGTTTTTTTAAATTTTCAAATCTTTAAACTCAAATTACACGAAACTATAGTTTTCATTATACATTGTTTCATTTCTCAGCAGACGATATACATACTTTGTACTTTAAATAAATGTATTTTAATTAAAATTTAACTATTATGCATTTGAATAACGTAATTTTTTTAAATTCATAGTAAATACAATTCTTTTTTTATGTCATTAAATTTTTTCACAAATTTACTTGTTTAATTTGTAATGCAGTGTGTTATTAGCAAATTATAAACCTTATTAAAAAATCGGGTTTTTGATATGTACTAACTATTCTATTAGTAGTTCTATTATAGTCTTATGGTTTATTGATTCTCTAAGGAAATAATTATTAGATTTGGATAGTATCAAATAATTTTCCATTTAAAAAACTTTCAATATAGCTATAAATATAATCATAAATATTTATAGAATTTATCTGAAAAATAGAAAAATAAAAAATAAATTATTGGCTTTATAATATCACAAGAAGCTTTTACGTTGAAATTATCAAGTCAAGTCCTTTTTTCTTTTTTAAAGTGTTACATACCTTGAAAATGGAATAGGAGGAAAAATATCTGATTAGGATAACATTTAATTGTAATTAAAATTATAGTTCTATGACTCATATTTTTTATCCATGCATATATTTATATTATACATAAACATTTTATTTTGACATACATTAGATACATATTTAGGTGAATGTTAAATGAATTGTTGCGTGGAGAATAATTAAGAGAAACTCTACAAAAAACGCAATCTTTTATTTTATTTTTTATTTTAATTTTTTTTTTTATTTAATATTCACAATCATGCCATTTTTCAATAATTTATCATTTTACACGTTATTCACTACTATAGTAACTATACTAGCACTTATAATTTCAATTTTTAAAGTGATATATACTTTAATATTGTACATATACTATACGTATGTACAATTATTCATTGTATATCTATTTAACTTCACTTGAAAACATAATTTTATTGAAAATTTTGATTTTAAGTTATACAACAATATTTTTTGTTATATGTTTGTAATGTAATATATATACACCATAGAAGTATCTATATCTTTTTCTTTTTGAAAAATTTTCATATATCCAAAGAATATATGTATAAGTTGTGTTTGTGTACATAACAAACATATTTTTTAATTCACAACAATTTTTTTTTGTCTGTCTAGGAAAACATATTATAGCGTGCGTGACGTCACCAATGAAATTGAAAATTTGATTTTAGGATTGCGTTTATCGAATTTATTAACAAAAAAAAAATATATATATATACCACTTAATACATAATTATTTTGAATCATGGAATTTTAGAATTTACATACATATATACATGTTGAAAGAAAGGATAATTTTCGAAACAAATTTAAAATTAGCTTAATCAAACATACAATAATAATGAAAAAAAAAAACATTTGGAAAGTTCATGGTCAGGTCATGATATTAAATTCTAATGTTGGTTTTTGTCGCTGCATGCGATCATGAAATTTTTTTAATATCATTGCACCATAACAGAAAAAAAAATTAATTAACTCTCGTTAGAGATAATTTATCTTAAATTTCATCTCAATATTTAAATTAAACAAACTTTTTCTTTTTAGTTATTTTTTTTTTCTCGTAGAGCTTTTATAGTCACCGGTTGCCGTTAGGAGACAAAAACTTACATTTTTCCTTATTAGAAAAATCAAATAAACGTTTTAACTTTATCACAGTGATCGGTGATAAATAAAATAAAAATTTAATTTTATCAAGTTTGTTTATTTTAAAGCTGCGTGCCACTATTCTGAACACTTCATTTAAATGCCTAAATGAAATGAGAATAAATTTATTGACTTCAATAAAGTTAAAAATTAATAATTTACCTTTTTGGTATGAATTTAAAATTAAATTGAGTATTTAATTTTTATATAAATTCAATCGTTTTGCAAAAAAAAAAAAAAAGAAAGGAGTATCAGATTCTAATATTATAAAAATAAATTCTTTATAGCATTTCAATATTCAAGGTCAAATTCTTGATGCACGCAAAAATGTTTAATTTCCAATTATTAGCACATTCTTTGATCTTTCAAATTATTTTTATGCTATATATTTTTGATATTATTTGTTAAATAACTGTGTTTAGATATTTAAAATTATCTTTTAATCAAATTAACAGTGGATGAAACCGTTTGAATTTCTTTTTTATACATTAAATTTATAATAATTTAATTACATATATTTTCATATATCCATCATTAAATTTTATTTAAAGAAATTTTTTTTCCATTTCCTTCATCTGAAAAAAGAGCTAAAAAAAAAACATAAAAAGACATAAATATTCAACATAACAATAACAATTTATTAAACTTATAAAATGGTTAATCAAACCCAATAAGTGAATAACAGTAGAATGTACGTAGACCAAAACATTATAACCCTACCCAGCAAACTGCCAATAAATCAGGAGTGGTTTTAAAACTGCTTTTGAAATCTTGCGATTTTTCTGTGGCATCTATCTTCCGTGGAAACAAAACAAATTGAATTACTAAATTTTTTTGGCAAATCTTACGTTATTTGTTGACTTAATTCAAATTATTTAATGTTTAAATAGAATCCTTTTTTTTTAATTCATAATTGATATTATTTATCATTCCGTTTAATGTTAATAGTAAAAAAATTCACTAAATTTTGTATGTAAAACTTTTTGTAACTAAATATTTTTTTTCATCCTATAATAGTTTCTATAATAGTTTCGAAGCTGCAATAGCTGTAGGTAGTTAGACCTATTTGTAAAATTTTTCAAATGCAATGTCAAAAAAATCGTGTGAAAGTCATTAATAAAATAATATAAAAAATAATTAGTTCAAATAGCCTAAAATTGTACAAAACCGAATAACTTATTATTTTTTAAAGAGCATATCAAGTTCCAGTCCTTAGTTTATGCAATTCCAATACCACATAAATTTTTCTTAAACGAAAATAGTCTATCAGTCGCAATTATATGAACATATATTATTTATATTTTTATTTTTAAATTTTTAGTTTATCGATTCTGAATGATATAATTGGAAAATTACAGATTTTAATAATTCCAAAAATTTTGAATTGAAATCTAATTATAAGCTGGTAGTAAATCGTAAAAAATAAAAATTCAGACATTTTCCCATTAATTTTTTTTATGAAATTTCTAACAAATTTCAGTACGTAAAAAAATATGAATTTAGATTCGGACCAAGTCTTGAGTCATAACTGATCCACATTATACGTCAACTATTGAACTTTTTACATGATAAACAATACCTCACTTTATATACATTGATTGACACAGTCTGTCTTTCACTATTATCAGTACATAGACGTTCATTCAATTTTCTAAGATCTGAAATATCGTCTTGACTTGTTTCAGAAGTTTTGAGAACAATTGATCTAAATACAGTGCAAAAGGTTTCGTAGTTACATTTTGATGGCTAGGCTCTTTGGAAATATTAATACATAATATCTACATTAAAAAAATTTCTTAATCAAAATAATATTAATAATATGATAGAGTTTTCCAGTCCATATGAGTTTATTAAGATATTGGATTGAAATTCAATTTAGTTAAATTAACCATGTAAATTTAATTCGTCATTTTAAATTACCTGTGAATAATTGAATTATTGTTCTGTATATATTCTTTTGAACATTATTTCAAATAAAAATAAAAATTATGAGAGTAAATTGAAGAGTCAAACACATGCTTTATTCTAATATAGAAAGTTGCCAAATCATCTTTTAGGTATATAGAAAATTTATTAATTTTATCTATATTAAAAAATCATTAAAAATTGTTCTGTGAATTATTTTTGATCGGCCGTGAATTCAAATTTATGTTTATGTTTGTACCATATGAAATTATCGGCACGTGGTAATTTAACTATAATAAATAAAAGGGGATGCGTTTAAATCACCTTTTTTTTGTATATAATATATATAATACTAGTCAAAATAAGTAAACATATGTTCTTGGTTAACAAGACATAAAAAAAACCAACATTATACTTATTGTATTTTTAAAATAAGAAAACCAAAAAAATTCTCCCTTAAATCAAAAATTGCTGATTAATAATGCGTAAAGGATCAAATATTAAAGATTTAAGTTTTTTATGTATAAGTAGTTAAATTTATTGTGTTTTCGAATTATATTTTAAAATTATTTTTAAATGAACGTATGTATTTCAATTTGGAAAAATTGAAAAAATGATAATAATCAATGAAGTTTTGACATTAAAATAATGCAGATTACATGCCATAGATATTCAGATAACATAATACAGGTAATATATATTATATACCATCATTTGATGTACTATTATCAAACCATATATTTAATTTTTAGGATTCGACTTTACTTAATTACTAAACATTGCATTGCAGAAGTTATCATCATGTGTTTTGAATTAAAATAAAATTTCTTTCAACAACCCTAATTGAAAAAAACATCTTTTTTCTTAGTTTGTTAATGAAGAGAGAATCCGTTCTAGTCCATTAACTCTTTTTATTTTCCTGTATATGATAAAATAACTGGGCACACTTTGTGTTTGGAAGAACCATTGGTCAGTTGTAATAATATTTACTGTCCTGTGGGATATTTTAGGTCAATTCAAATAAACAATTTGCAAACTTAATTTTAATGATGATTTTTTTTGTATTGTATATTTTTAGAACCTAAAAATACGGAAAAATAAAATAAATAGATATATCGGGAAATCAAACATAAGATCTTATACTTAGTATGATGGAATTTATGAAACTTTACAAAACAATACCTAATCTACGGCGACAGCATTTGTTATCTCGTTTTCGGGTTTTTGAACAATTTAATTTTCACGATTTTCTAATTAACTTTGAGTCTAAGTTTTACTATTGGTAATTTTTGTGGTGTAACTGAGGCTTTATCAATGCTTAATAGTTTTATATTGGCTTAGTTATATTATTTTTATCGATTCTAAATGTGATTATTTTTATGGAGATGTAGATAATATAAGTTGTTCTTAACGTACGTTATAAATTTATGTTTTTTTTCAGACAATATTTGTGAATAATATTATATAACAAAACTTTTATGGAGGCTTTGTCATTAAATGCTCTCAATTAAGGGTCCTACAAAAATTTTATTTTATAATAATTTAAATTTATTAATCAAAATTTAAGAAAAATGTTTCAAATGTCTTGTTTTGCTTTTTGAAGAGCTCTATTCTTTACATACACACAGATATTCCTTATATTTTTTGCTATATGTATATATATTTCAAATCGAACTAGTGGGTGACATTTACAAAATTTGCTATTTGCCATAGCAAGCAAAAGTAGCTAGTAGTTTCATTTTTATAAATTATAAATTTCGAAAAGGAAATTTTGCTACAATTCATTTGCTATGTATTTAATAATAAGTACAAGATTTTGAGCATATACTGTCAGAAAATATTAGTTAAAACTAGCTGGACTTTACAGCTGATTTTCCCAAAAAAATTTTTTGTAGTCCAGGATCACTCAAATTCTTTTGTATATTTTATTCAAATAGTAATATTGAAAAAAAAAAACGTTTATTAGATCTCCGTTCACAAAAAAATTTAAGTAAATATTTTATAGGAAAATTGGTAATGAAGGAAAATAATTACAACTAGTAACTACATTTAAGGAAAAAAGGTTAAATAAAAAATTGATAAAATTTTATTTTCATAATAAAAGTAAATAGATTTCAATAAATTTAATTGTTCAATAAAATTTGGCACGTGCCAGTAATCTTTCTAATAGTTTTATTTTGAACACAGAAATTTAAAAGAAAAGTTTTTTTTTTCATATTATTTTAAATTTCATTAGACTTCATATTAAAAAGTTAATCTTTTTTTTATAAATCGATTGCTTTGACAGAGTCTTGTCGTGCTTAAGAAAGAATATCATACAAAGATTTGCAGCTTAAAAGCCTATAACGACATTCCAAAGAAACGGACATAGGTAAAATATAACGGCTAACAATTTAAATGATTTTTCATGAAATCAATAAATGCAACTGATATATAAACCTCAGTAATAAGTCTTATTGCTTCGACAAACTTCAGGCTCTCAGCCATGAATTTCATGTTTTGGAAAAACAAATAGGTTCGTTCTGTGTTTGATACTTGGTTTGGCATATACATTTTTTTATATTTTTTTCATGGTTTGAAAGTTGGTCAATTTGCAGAAAATTTACAGAAAAGTCATGCTTTAAAATGCTTCAATATAAAAAAAATAATAATAAATTGTCGGTGTCAAAAAAAAATTAAAAACCAAAATATTTCAATAAAAAATTTAAAAATTATTTTTAAAAAGTTTATTTAAAAGTGTATTTAAAAAAGTTTAATTATAATTTATGATGGAGATTCCAAAGAAGAAAATTAATAAAAACAGTTAATTTTTATGGAATTATTATTTATATATCAAATTAGGTTTTTCTTATTTTCCTTCCTAATGCATATCATTATATTGAAATTATTATATTCAAAAACATAATGTTAGTGCTGTAAGAAAAGTTAGTTTTTCATATCTCATTAAAGTAAACTCTGTACATCAGGCTCAGATGTTTTTATTGATTTATAGCTGGCTAGGTCAGGCAGCTGTGAATTTTCGACAAAGCCGCAGAGACGAATTTATGATGATTATTCATGAATAGCCGCAAGACGAATTTCAAAAATCAATGAACCAGCCACGAAATTGGCTTGCAGATACTAGTAGGATTAATTACTGAAAAAACACATCTATATTATATAAGTACTGATCATTTTTCGATTTCCATTTTTTATATCGAATGAGAATTCTTTTTGGTTCCCAAAATTTTTTTGTTCCAGCTTTTTTAAGCCATTTCCACCCAGCCGCAGCCACGATTTTAAATTTTTTTAAGCCGCAGTTGAAAAAAATTAAAAATTTAGCGAATGGGCCGCAGCCGCACTAAAAATAACGGGGTCTGAGCCTGCTGTACACTATGTAAAATAAATTTTGAAATAAAAAAAACTTTTTTTTTTTTTTTTAAACGTCAAACCAAACCATCTTTTATAATGTGTCACATTATTCGCCTACATAGGCGCCCGCAGGATTTTTTCTAGGGGGGGGCAAGAAAATTTTTTTAAAAAGCTTATAAATATGTTTTTCTTCAACGATGAAAATAAAAAAAATGTGTTGAGAATTAAGTTACATGTATCTTATATGAATCTTTTCTTTTTAAAAGTAAAAAATAACAAACATAAATTAACATTTTTAATAAACGAATTCACTTGCTGGATTAGATAATAAAAAACAAATAAAAAATAAATAATATGTAATACATATACAAAGAAAAAAAAACCAGATACCTTCCGTCTTCCGAATCGTTCCAAAACTTTCAGTAACTCGCCAATTAGAAGAAAAACAAAACCAACGAAGATATTTTAGACGTAGTTCATGCACGTATGCGACATAAAAAAGACACATTATATGAAACTTTATGAGGCGTATTATACTCAAACACGTAAATTGAACTTCTCCGGCGTAAAAGTTAAAAAAATAATCTTTTATATTTATACACCATAGATATTTCTACACCATAAATATTAAGAAATGCAATTGCTTTATTTTTTTGTAACTGAACAGTTATTTTTTTATTGTAACTGAACGATGATTTTCTTTTTTACGTCGCGTGGCGTAGATTCGTAAACTCGCGTGAACTACTTCGACAATGTCTCTATCATAAAAGTAACCAGAAAAGGAATTCTTTTTTCATAAATGTGTTGCTCTTGACTAAGCGAAATATGAAAAAGGAATATCTGGAATTCCGTGCATTTAGAAATTCCAAAATTTATAAATATTTTTGTATTTTTACCCGTGACGCAAAAATCGAAAAATATGAAAAAAAAATTGAATAATTTATTAAAACAATTTAAATACTGCATGACATAAAAATCTGAAAAAATTAAAATCTAAAATTTCTTAGCGCATTAAAAAAGTGAAATTTAAGGGCAAGCGTTCTTATAAAAAAGTTATTGTGCGAGATAATAAGTTTTTTTTTTCGTTTGAAAAATGACAAACATTCTAATATTATTTAAATTAAAATCGGGTTTCTAATTTGTACGAGTTTAGTGTTTAGGTCTCATCGCTGATTAAGTTTTATTTTCTTCATCAAAGCCAGGGGGAGGCCAAGGCCCCCCCTTGCCCCCCCCTCCGGGCGCCTATGTTCGCCTACCTATTTTCCAACCATGAAATTCATTGTTGGGAACCTGAAGTGTAGGAAGCTATAAGTATATATTTGTACTTAAAATGGTAATCGTGTAGTTTTTATAAAACTATTAAATTTCAAAATCCAGTTGTGGAAAAGTCTTGAAGAGAAGACGCTGTTTTTTTAATTTGTTTATGAATATACAGTCATATAGGCTTTGAAAAACGAAAAAAAAATTAAAATAAAATTTTTAACCGTGTAGGTTTCTCTATTTGAATAAATCTCTGTTATAATTTTTAGATAATACCTTCCAACTGAGACACCTATGGTTTGGTGGAAATTCATTGTTTTAAATAAAAGTGTATTATTTTCTAAAATTTTTATCGTAGCGTAAAGTTGTTAAAAATCTTTTAAGGATCGTGTGCTTTTTAATTATAGTGACTACATTAAAAAATTTAATTAAAAAGGCATGTCCTTAAAAATATTGTAATTTTTTTTATAAAAGTAGTTGTATAATATACAGTAAAATTTTTTTTTAATCTGAAATGCTCATTACATTTTTTTTTTTTTTAAGTTTTGGCTAATTTTATTATTCATGCAAAAAGATTGCATTTTATGATAAAATTTAATTAAATTAAATCAAAGTAATTTTAATAATGTGACAAAAACTCATAAAATTTTAAATGATGTAATATATTAATTAAATTTAGTTGGATAAGCTGCATTTATATATACCTCAATTAAAATGCAAAAAAAAATAAAAAATTATCATAAAATTAGGATAGGTTTCTTTGTAATTTTGTGTTTTTTATTAAATTTGAATATATAAATTTTTTTTATTTTTATCTTGTAGGATAATAATTTATTACAATTTGTTAGGTTGGGTTTATAAAAATTTTAAAAGACTTAAAGGATTTCTTTATAGGTACCTTATTCTTTTAGACTTTAAAATGCACAAACATTTTTTTTTAAATAGATTTAAGTAAATAGGGATATAGTAGGGTTTGAAATTAAAATGGAACATAAATTTTTTTTTTAATTTCCCCAAGCCGTCTGTTATAGTGTTTTTTCAAATTTAAGTTAATTTACTCTTGGATTCTGACTACCACCGCTTATTTTCAGCTGGATATTTGATTAAAAACAACAGTTTATTTAATAAAATTCATAAAATCCTTTTTTTCTACGAATTTGAATTTATTCAAAAATTATAAAATTACGATTCTAGGAACGAAAAATTATCCAAAATTCTAGACATTTTTGTTTGACAGATGTTAATTATTGTAGAAATATAAATAAGTCCATGATTTATAATTTTAAGTTTTAATTATTTAAAAGTTATCTCAGTTATAAATAAGATAGGAATAGGAACTAACAAGGTCCTTACTTATATTTCCATATATTATATTGTTTACATGCGTTCAATTGCGTGTCAGAAATCAGTTTTTATGTATTTATGTTATATGTATAATATTTCTTTATTAAAACTAAATTCATAAAATAAAAATTGTAGATTTTTGAGAAATTAGCATAAAAGAAAATTTCTTAATTCATTTATATATTATAGTGGTTAGAAAATGATTTTTTATGAAATTCTAAATTTTTTGGCGCGAAAACTTTTAATATATCATTTTTAATTAGTGCGTGCAGAATAATAAATTATTATTATTATTATTATATATAAAAAAATAAAATAAAAATATTAAATTCTATTATTAAATTAACATTAATATGTATATAATGTATATTTTTTATGGTTTAAATATACCATATTTTTTTTTTTTTTAACTTTATCTCAAATTCCTTAATGAATCTGAATTATGGCATAGGAAACTATAAATTTTTATATGAACTTTTTAGAAAAGTACGCACTATTTTTCATTTTCAAGGGTTGAATTATATTAATTTAGGTTATAAAATAATTTAAAAAAAGAACTTATGCTCACTTGGTAGGCATAACTGCGGCTTTTTAAGTAAAACATAGTCATTACAGAATTTTCCACAATTTTATTTCAAAATTATGAGACGCGATGACGTATTAATATCACTCGGCTTGTTGAACTGTCATATGGTGTTACAACTTTTGTACTTTATGTGCTCCGTTTCGTATTAAACATAACTCCTCATCTAGTTCAGCTAAATGTCAGATACTATATTTATAACGGTGATTTCAAAATATTAGAAATTACCTTTCATTTAAATTGAATTATGTTTTTTATAACTTTATATTGATAACACGCTATTCCCGAATCAAGAAAAAATTCTAAAACCAAAATTTTCATTATTAACCAGGAGCTAACCCCCAATTATTTATAAGAATGGAATGTAAATGTCAACTTAGTCAAGCTGAAAAAATTTCATAAGTCCTTGAAAAAGTATACAAAATATAATAATATAATAAAAAATAAATAAAATTTTTGGTTAAAATTAATATGAAATATTGATTTATATCTTTATTGCTTCCGAAATTTTCAACTAAATTTTTCTTTAGATAAGGGCGTTTTTGAACATTTTATTGCTACCAAACACACCAGCAATTAAAAAAATTTTCCTTAAAAAAAAAACAACAGAAATCTTTATAAAATATAATTTTTCTTATATTGTTATTTTATCAATTATAATATTCAAAATCATAAATTTAATTGAAATCATGAGAAAATTACATAAATTATAAATATAAGATTAACCCTATACTATTTAAAAAAAAATTAATTCGGTTATTAGATTTTTAGATTTAATTTAAATTCAAGAATAAAAAAATTATAATGAACCAATTTAGATTGAAGGATCAAGGATTTGTCGAAAATTTATAGCTTTCTATTCAACTATATATTAATATATATATAATATCATATGGGCTGCCATTTATAGTCAACTTGTGCCGTAACTGTTCACTTGAATGTAAGCGATCGAATTGCTAGAAGTACAAACTTTTTGGCTATACAAGATATTTTAGCCTTTTTTTAGACGAATTTCTTTACAATCTTACATAAAAATTTGTATTCATGACTGAAACATTTCCACAAATTTTTTTATAATTTTTTTTAATAAATTTAATCTAAAAGTATTAAACTAAAATCAATTAATAAAAAACACACGAAGGAGTCGTAGAACTGCCGACAGAAGTTTATACTTAATAGATTTAAACTATGAAATAACAGTGGCTACAAATGATGGGCTGCTCAGTACAAAATGTAAATTAAAATAAAAATATTTTAATTTACATTTTGTACTGAGCAGCCCATCATTTTTAGCCACTGTTATTTCATAGTTTAAATTTTTTAAGTATAAACTTCTGTAGGCAGTTCTATGTTTTTTTTTCAGGTAATCTTTATTTCACCGAAGCTACCTATTTCGGAAAAAAAAAATTTTGTACATTTTGCGCCGGCACGACCTAAAAAAAAATTTCGTATATTTCGCTTCGGCACGACCTAACCGTAGCTCCCCACCCAAAAACTTTTTTTTCAAGTAATATTAATTTCACCGGAGCTACCTATTTAAAAAACAAAAAAAAATCGTATATTTTGCTCCGGCACGACCTAACCGTAGCTCCCCACCCAAAATTTTTTTTTCGGGTAATATTAATTTCACCGGAGCTACCTATTTTGAAAAAAAAAAATTTTTTTTGTGTATTTTGCGACGGCACGACCTAACCGTAGCTCCCTACTCAAAAATTTTTCGGGTGGTAATCTTTATTTTAACGGAGCTACCTATTTTGAAAAAAAAAAATTTTTTTGTGTATTTTGCACCTCCACGACATAACCGTAGCTCCCTATCCAAAAATTTTTCGGCTGGTAATCTTTATTTTACAGGAGCTACCTTTTTTGAAAAAAAAAAAAAAAATAAATTTGTGTATTTTGCGCCGGCACGACCTAATCGTAGCTTCTTGCCCAAAAATTTTTCGGCAGGTAATCTTTATTTGACCGAAGCTACCTATTTGAAAAAAAATTTTAGTTTTAAATAATTTGTAAACGAGATTTTCAAAAATAATTTGAATTTAAATTTTTCGCGCCAATTATTTTGTTTTTATTAATGGCACTCATTTTTTCGTTTACATTTTTCAAATTCGAGTCTTATTTTGAGTATATTATTCTTATTTTTCTAAGAAAAAATCTCATGCCATTTAGATACGATACTCGAATGAAACAAGATTTTTACCCTCTACCAAAAACTCACAACGCGGCTAAAGAAGTATAAACTTCAAAAAAAAAGGTTTGGGAGCCGATTCAACATCATTTGCATTATCTTCTTCAACGACATATTATAGCTATGACTTGCATGACAGTAACAAAGCTCACTTAGGTATAATATACACACTACACAGTAATATTAAGCAATTAAATATTGTTCGAAGACAAATTCAAGCACTAAAACACCTCCCAAGATTTCTTCATTTATTTCCCACAAAGATATATTTAAATGTACAGTATTTTCATTTTGGTTTAAGTGCTCATGTTTGTACATTAAAAGTACTTATAATACATTAAATTATTTATTGTATATGTATAATACCTATATTTCTATTAACTTCTATTCATTTTCTAAACATGAATAAAGGTGTCAAAATTATTGAATCCTGTGTACAATTATTTTGACCTCCTCAAACAGAAGCCTATATATATAAATTGATGAATTTTAAATATTAATTTCGATTGGAACACGCAATTTCTAACTATGTTTTATAAAAATGTAAACAAATTGTATCATGAAAATATTTTATTAATTAGTTGTATGTTTCCAGACATATGATTTCAGAATATCATTCAAGTATTCACAGGAATATCAACAGTTTTTATTGCTAAAATACTTATAAAAAATAGAAATAACTATTGACTAATAAAATAATAAATAAATAATTGATAAATACTTAATAGGAGATTATAAGCAAAATTATCGAACATAAGTACATAATTGGTTTTAAAATTTTCTATATATTGTTGAAATGTTATTTTATAATAATTTGTTGGGCTTTTACTGTGGTTTGAAATTCTTCAAGTAATCTTCCGTTCAGTTTGATTGAACAAAATAATTAAATAAATTACAAATGCCGTAAATTTATATAATACACCTTTTAAGAAAAATCAAAATAATAATTTTAATTTGTATAGGGGAAAGTGGCCTAAACGGCATAGGCGGGTAAAACGGATTTTCGCTGGTGTGAAGTTCCTAAGCAATTAATCATCTCTTTGGACATCATATCAAATACTCTCAGTCTATTCTTGAGTTTTGACCTGTAAAGCTCGGTGCAAGCACGGAAGAAAAAAAATAGAAAAAAAGTAAGTTTTTGTTTTTTTTTTGGGTGTTTTTGTTTTTTCTGATAGAACTACAGTAGTATTCGTTTTATTTTTTCTTGGGTATATTATAGTCTGGGTATGTATTAGCTTTCATACGAACACGTTCGTACGTGTTTATTAAACCTAGAAAAAAAATACGATGAAACAAACAAAACAAGTGAAAAAAGGCAAAACGGGCTACGTAGTAGTTGGGGAAAATGGAATACTACTACACCCATATAATTTAACACTTTTAGCCCCACGTCGTACGAAATAGTACGACATATCACGTGATCTACTGTTTTAGGTATAGCTGAATCACGTGAACTTTTTCCGGGGCTTGAAGGCTTAAAAAGCATACTTTGGTTGTATTTTGTTTTTGTATATATATATTTTTGTTCAAGCTTTAGAAAAGCATCATTTATTTTGTTCTTTTATATATTTTTATATATTTTATAAAATAAAAATAAAAATAAAAAATAAAAAAAAAATGTTTTCGTTATTTTATCCTTCATTTCTAGCAAAAAATGTCGTAGTCCTTTTTGCCCGATCGTGTTGTCCGTTTTACCCGACCATTTTTTTTTTTTCCAAAAAGTGAGACTTTACGTAGAAAAATCATTCCAGAGTAACGGCTGGATTTGATCCATTTTCTAGTTCTACAGATTGTAGACAAAAGATTTCTTTATCGAAAAATGTTCTTATGTCTTTGATTTGGTTTTATTTGAAAATTTTTCCAGATGAAAAACTTTGGGTATGCCGTTTTAGGCTACTTTCCCCTATTATTATTATAATGTGCAATATGATTAATTTACAATTTCTCTGTCACATTGCTTTTTCTTATTTCGATTAAAAATTTGACATAAATTATTTTCAAATTTTTCAGCGGTAAGCTGGTTCATAGGTCTGTACTATACGTCCATTTTGCAATAGTATCAAATATTTTGTAATAATTGTACTCAAATAATTTATTAGCTGCTTAAATATATTTTGTGTGTTAAAAAAATTAAATTATTTGAAAAATAAATGCATTAAAAAATTTATTTATTTATAATTTTATTAGTAGCTTCTGGCAAAATATGGACTGTTGCATCTTTATTCAAATGTATATTAAAATTTAAAATACCAACACTTCTAATACACATGTATAGCTAAAGCTATTTCATACGTTTGCGGAAATATACAGCTGTGTGTCACGGACATTTACGCTGTTGCATGCAAAATTTTTTTTTCTAGAAAATTTTAAGTAAATTCTAATTTTTTGTCCAGATTTATGCAGAAAAAAAAATAATCAGACTTGGATTATAATATTATGATTTTAGAAGAGAAAAACTTAAATTCCAAATTGTCACGTAATATTAAGGAAACTTTTTTTAAATTTGCATTTCAAAATGCACTCTACTTAAAAAATATAAATTGCACAAAATGCAGTCATATGGTATTTACTTTAATTTTAATAATGTGTGGAGCAAGTTTTTGGGAAGCACTAAGTATTTTCGCATTGATGGTTATATACACTGAGTTATATTGGATCGCAGTTTTATTAAATGATTTGATTTGCAATTTTGTCAATAGTACCATTGAGTAATAATATTTATAAGAGGGACAGAATTCATACAAGTAAATTTTTTTCAAAAATTATGACAATATTTTGAATGTATTGAGTAAAATTTTTTAACTCAAATGTGTTTATTCTTAATTTAATTATTTTTATTATTGTACATTGAAAATATTGTCATCATTTGAAAAAAAAATTCTGAAATTTACTTGTATGAATTCTGACCCTCTTATAAATATTATTACTCTATGATAGTACGTATTATATATAATTGGATATAGCTTACTGAACAAAATCTAAAAAGAAAGTATGTTTTAGTGAGAATGAAAACTAGTTCTGTATGGGTTTCGTCGAATCAGATAATAAAATTTAAACTTTTTGTTAAGAATAAAAAATAAATTTTATTTATAATCTTTATTTGTAGAAGGGCAAAAAGATACTATTAGCTATTAGACAAGTATCTTTTTATTTTTTCTTCTGTAATTTCAAATAATGTTCATTCTTCAATTAAGTCATCAAATTAAAATAAACAAATACCTACAACTTTTCAGCTGAAGCTGTTGTCATTAACTTTACTTACGATTAAATTTATGTTGAATAACCAATAAAAAATAAAATTAATCTCAAATTCCTTCATTCACTTAATTCCCCAGAACTCTCTTAATGCAAAAATGTCAATTGTGATTTTAGATAAATTCAATTTCAATTTCGTTCATTTACTTTATAGAACTGACGACAAATTCAACAAAGCACTTTTTCATTTTTTATTTTTTTTTGGAAAATTGCATTACAGGATATCATTAAAAGTATTTCGCATAAATAAGGTACTTAATAAAATATCAGAGTGCAGCTCATTTATTCACATTGGATATTTTTTAAATTTAAAAGGAAAATAGTTTTTCAAATTTTCCTATTTTTTTTTTATATAGGTACATATAAGTTAATTTTATTTTATTATTAAAGGAAAAGATTACACTTGTTATTGCATAATTTTTATTAGAAATTAATTTAATTTCCGTTTCAAAAATTTCAAATTGGAATATTGTATATAGGTTCGTAGTTATATTTCTATATTTATATATTATTCAAATAAAAACAACTAAAAACTATGTAAAGTTATATTTTACACATATTATAATGATAATAATAATAATAATTTTTTTCATTATTTTAATGAATGTATTATAAAATTATTATTTATAGTCCTGCAGAAGTTTAAAAGATTAAGGAAACGTTGAAAAAAATAAATAATAATCAGATCAGGACTATGAAATTATAGATTTTATATGTACCTATATTATCATTTTCTTATTTCTATATCTTTTGTATTTTTTTATTCTCCAAAGTTTCTCATAAATTTTCGCGTATTTTTCGATTCAATATAAAGTTCCTTTAATGCAAATTTCGATATATCATATTTATATTTTTGGTAATGAAATTACCAATTATGTTCTGGAAACCTAGGACTATTTTAGTTAATACTTCTTTTGCTTCAAACTTTCATTAATTTTAAAAAAGCCTCTTAATTATGTTTTTTTGTTTTAACCTTTATAGGTTTGGTTCAACCTGCATAGGTACTAGTCTATATAATTTAAAAAAAAAAAACAAAATAAAACAACTATATTTTAACATTTATGAATGGTTTATTTTTCCTTTTTGTTTTAAATTTACTTATAAATTAAATATTTTATTTATTAATTTTTTTGTTTCATATAATATTATCTTTGGATTTTATTTTGTAATTAAAAATAAGCAAAACTAAATTATATTATAAATTCTTAATTTTGAAAAAATTTGATAGTCACAATTTTTTTTTTTTATATATTTTATTGTTATTTATTTTTATAACTATTATTTAATAATTTTGAGTCGTATATATTTATGTATTTTTTTTTATAATTAAATTGTAATTAATTTAATTTGTGCATTAGTATAATAAAATATTAACATTATTTTAAATGGATTTAAACTACATGCTAATCAGCCGAAATAAAAAATTGAATTTACTGTATGTCAATTATTATTACTTAATATTTTTATTTAGAAAAAAAAAGAAGAAAATTTGAATTAATGAAAATTGTATCAATACTGAATTATAAGTTAGATATTAAATTTCCAACCTATTTCCGTTTATTAAAGATAAAATATTGAAATCATAATAAATATTGCAATTGTGGGAGAAAATTTTTTGAATCGTAATTCAACTTATTAAATAGTAACTTTAACTTAAAGTCTACGGATGTAGAAATGAAATAAAAGTGTTAATTTATAGAGAAAAATTACGGTATAACTTTAGAGTTTTATATTTATTATTATAATAGCTATCACAATTAATAAAAATAAATTCTAAATTAAGGCTGAATTAATTAATGTTATTAATATAAAATTTTAGGGTAAAAATCCATTTAAAGAAAAATCACAGAAATATAAAAGATTATAACTTACTACTAATTTACAAAAAAAAAAAAGTTGAAATAAAAGTATTATCTTAATAAATTAATATTTTTATAATATTATCATAATTCATTCTGATTGGAGTAAAATATAATGGGGTAGTACCTTTCATTAAGAAGAATTAAGAAGAAAGATTATCAATTTCAACATTTTTTGTAGAAAAGAGAGGGTTACTACAATCAAAGGAAAACCAAGACTAATTTTTCACAGGGCTCTTAATATTATTATTTTATTTTACTCTCATTAGCGAACCTAAGTAATTAATAATCAAATATCCAACAGATTTTTAATAAAAATAATCAGAAAAAAAATTTATTTTACCCGACCCTTCAGATTCGACAGACTAAATTTCGACACAATCCTCTTAGTTTTGAAACGGACTCTAATTTAAAAATGTTAAAATCTTAATTTAATTGTTATTATTAGCATAATTCTAATTTAAAAGCAATGTGATTTGACAGATGCGATTTTAAAAATTAAAACATTTTTTGATGTGAAATTATTTGTATTTTTTTTTTAATTCACTAATTTTTAAATTCCGCCTAACAATTTCTATTTGTAGGATGAGTTTTAAATCATAATTGGTTTTTTATATTTAAAACTGTACATCAGGCATGTGAAACTCATTTTGGTATAGGGGCCACATGTTCTTAGTTGTATTAAAAAAAAAATTTTTAGTGCTAATTGAATATAAATTTACTATAAAGAAAACACAAACAAATTTTTTTATATAAAAAGAAATTTATTAATAAGAATATAAATTATTTTTGCTTGATATAATGCACCGTTTTTCATTTTTCAAATCATCTAAATTTGGTTTCAAATATTTTTTGAATTTTTTATAGTTGTGGAAAAGTATTGTGAGCCACAAAAGTTCATGAAACGGGTCGTCGACTTTGACATGCCTGATGTAAGTGAAAAGCAAATTTTGGTAAAATTGGTACAGAATTTATTTTTCCCCGTAATAATAATTAAAGTCAAAGATTTTGACTTTGACGGAAAAGGTTATTTGATTTTTCGAGAGATTTTACTGCCAATTCCACATCGTTACAATTTGAATTTTTACTAGGTAAAATAATATTGGGTCAGTTGGACATTTTTTTGGAAAATTATTTACTTTCATTTATTTCAACTTAAATTATAAATATAGGAAATTTAAGTCCGTTAAAATAATTGTATTATAATAATAGTTTTCGTATATATATATATGTATATTGCGAATTAATTTGAATTATTGTAAAAATTTTACAATTTGCTAAAATATTTGATAAATATTACAGTGAAGTCTGTATATACTATGTTAAATATATAGCTTTTTATGTGGTTATATATATTTATATTTATATTATGTTATATATGTTTGTAATGTGTAAGAAGAATTTATTTACAAGACTCAATTTTAATTATCATATAAATTTTTATTATAATATATATGTTGAATGTTTAATATAATTTATTTTTAATTACATTAAATATAATATTATTATGTATTGAAATACTTTTTGTTAAGGAATACATCGATTGAATATTGCTATATTGTTGATTTTTTATTATTATTATACATTTAAATACTATACTAAATATTTATATAAGTACCTAAAAATAAATAAAAATACTAATGATTTTACTAAAAAAATCTACGGTTCCCGCTTATTTGTTATCATCAACTATTTCAGTTATAATAGCGTAATAACATTTTGAAAAATTGCACACTTTTTAAAACTAAATATTATGTACATGACTAATATAAAAAAATAAAAGATGAATTTGTTTTATTAATTGTTTTATTTTTTTTTTGTTTGTTAAAATGCGAGGAACATAAGCTTGGAAAAATAAGTTTCATACTCGTATTTGAACTTAATAAAATAAAATTAAATACAAAACAGTAGAATGTAGCAGCGCTTCTCGAACTCTAGAACGTTAATAACAAGACGTCATCGTTAAAACATTATTCGACATTTTTTCACAATTTTTATACAAATAATAATAATTTATTTAAAGAATTCTAATATAAATTTATTCTAAATTCATTGATTTAATAATGTATTTGTTACCTCAGAGAAGGACAACAAAGGACTCCCGTCCGGGTGCTGGTGATCGGAGTATGGATTTGATGATGATGATGCGAATGATGTGAGGGCTGTGTGTGTGGCAAGATTGGCGATATGTTGCCTACTGATTGATGATGCGAAGATGATACCGTCGGTGTTGTTGTGGTTGATATTGTTGTTGTTATTGTTGTGGCGGCTATTGATGTTGTTAGAGATCGCGGATGATGTGCCTCCTCCTGTTGGTGATGTTGACGATGAGCTATTGGATGAGATGATGATTGAATTGAGATTTGACGGGACAATGATTGTTGCTGCCCCGCCGATGATTGCTGGTGTGATTGTTGCTGATTGTGATGCGATTGTAATCGTTGATGGTGACTTGCACGATGATGTTGGTGATGTGCTCCCATATCCGTGGATGTGCGTGAGTTGGTGATTGTTGTTGTTGTGCTGTTGATGTTGGTTGTGTTGATGTTGTGATGGGTATGATATGGTTCCGAGATTTCGTTCAATGATGATCTGAAAATTTTTTAGCACGTCTTTGAATGTTAAAATTGTTAGTTGAACTTTATTTAAATCAGCAAAAGAAGAGAAGATAAAAACAAAAAAAAAAAAACAAATAAATACAAAAAGGTGATATCAAACGTGCATATAAACAAAAAAAAAAAAAAGGACTCTAGAGAAAATTAATTTATATTCAATATTCCGCCAATGTTATTGATTCAATATATGAATACTGTTATCCCAATATTATAATCAATATAAATTAAACAAAATTAACAATGCCCTTTACTTTTCAATTTAAATAAATAACTGCAGAAAGTTTGATTTAACTAAATTAAATTTCTCCAAAGTATAAAAGCAAATAAAAATTGTAACACAAAATAAAAAAGACACTCACTGAGTGCTTGCGTGCTGTGTAGCGTGATGGTGGTGATGGTAAGAAAAATACTGGTATTGCGAGTATGTGGCAGGACTCCATACCTCGCAAGTGTTCCCAGAATGCGTTTGTCCGTGATGAGTCGAATGGTGTTGCAAACCGTGATGGTGACTTCCAGCTTGCATAATGACATCAGCTCGAGCATGTGTTATATGTTGATGTTGGTCGTTACTGTTATGATGCGGAATTTGATGATGATGACCGTATAGTTCAACACTTTCGTTGGAATGCTGATGATGCATTTGATGATACATTCCTGCTTCGTCTTTGGCTGAACCATTCCATTTTAAATGTGCAGATTCATTATCATCAATTTTTAATTGGGTTGCAGCAGTACTAGCATGATTTTCATTATAAATAACGCTATTTGTAGTTGGTGTTTGAATTGGTGACCGAGAAGTAGCATTTACTACTGATACTGGTATTGCTGTAGTGTTTTCCCCATTTCCCGTGCCCCACATTAGTACAGTTTGTCGTTCGTAATGTTCTGGAGGTGAGTGTTCAATTTTCGGAGTTATTGTTGGTGTTGCACCATTAGAAGTTGAAGTACCTGCGGATCCGCCTGCATGATTAGGAGTTGAATTGACAGGTGATGATCCATCCGATGAACACGTAACGATTTCCATAATATGGGGAGATGACTTAGGGGTTTTAATAGGTATCTAAATTAAAATATTGAATCTTTTATTCTTTTTCAGAGATATTTTTGTGTTTTTCATTGAATAGTTTACTTCTGATTTAAAACATATTTAGAACAACGAAATATTTTAAGCAAATCTAAAATTTATATTATCAAAGAATTTAAATTTATGTTTCTGACGTCTACAATTTACTAAATGGTAACATCTCTTACCTGTGTGGTTGAAGTTGGACTACCGTAACCACTGCTGTAATTAGAATAATATTTATTTGGATCCTGCCATTTGTCTTCCTTCAATCCATATCCGTCATAAGATAGAAAACCATTAGTTACATAGGCGCCAGAAGCACCAGAATGATGGTAATCTGGGTAATATCCACCGACTCCTTGCAATCTGTATTGATGAAATAAATTTTCTGTTACAGGATAAAATGCATTTGTTGAATGAACTGTTGGTGTTATATAAAGATTATCAGCTGCAGATCCATACGGTGAAGTAGTATACATTGGATTTAAGTTAGAATAAGCTGCCGCAACTGCTGCAGCCGGATCTGGAATATACTCAACAACTGGTGCAGGTGATGTTATCTAAAGAAAACAATTTTTTTATTTATTTTATTTTTAATAATTGAAATAGAATCGGTAAAAAGAATATTTACTAACTTGGCCTTGGTGCGGAACTTGTTGTAATTTACGTTTTGATCGACATGTTGAAAGAAAATCTCGTAATTGAGTTTTATATCTTCGATTTGCCCTTTGAGGAGTAACTGGAGGCGGAAGTGAATTAGGAGAAGCTGTTGACGCTGGAGGCACTGCGATTAATTGATCAGCTTCAGAAAAATATGTTGAAGCCAGTCCGGTATCTAAGTAGCTAACCTTGAAATCCATTGTACGCTTTCCCAATAAATCTCTACCTTCTTCTTCCATTAATTGTCTGTGAGTACAGATAACGAAATCTGGTTTCGAATTTTTGTAGACTAGACGTGAACTAGAAATAAAGTTATTATTAATTTTTTATATCTCAAGTAGTACTTTTAGCTAAAACTAAAAACTTTCTGACGATATTATACTGAACAAACAACAGACCTAGATATAGAGGACAAGAATATTTTTTGAAATTTGAAGTAAAATTAAATAAAATAACTAATTATAAATAAATTAGAAATTGATGTCTGTGGAATTATTTGTAACATCATCCTGTGGGCACTAAATAATTGAATGATTCAATCAAAAGCTCATTGTTTTGCTATTAATACAACTTTCTCAACATTAAAATTTTATTTGCAGATAATAAGATCCTTTTTAAATAATTTATTTTTATTCTTCATGATATGTGTAATTGTGTATATTTTGGAACGTAAGAACTACTGAAATCATACCTACATTATTTTGAAATAAGTTTCATGTCATACCTGGTTTGCAGCCACTGCCATTCTCCATCTTTTTTTTGAAATCGATAAGCGATCATTCCGGATGCACCCGTTTTAAGAACTAAAATATAATTTTTTAGTTAAGATTCTTTCAGTTTTTTTTTTTCAAGTAAACTTACGTTCTTGATGTGCACTGGCAACGTATGCTAAATCATCAAAATGTACTAAATCATAACCACCCATATTGACTAATTCGGTATCCGAATAACCTAAAGCTAATTTACCCCTAAAAATTTTAAGCGGGTTCATTGATTAAGTTTAAAAATTAATATTTATGTATTATTATAGATGTTATTGTTGTATTACCTTTGATCCATTGACACTAATGACAAGTCCAACTTGTGCTTTGATTTGAACATATTTTCCTTTTGGGGAATTTCAAGCAAACTTGGTGGACCAAATGGTGTGCAAAATGCGAATAAAGCCAATGGCGGCTCTTCAGTCTTACGATTTTGTCCGTGTAAAATTTTTATTCTACCTCGTATATCAAGTCTTAAAAAACCGGAAGTATTATCCAATAAACAACGGAAGCGCACTGTAAAACTTCGCTCCAAATTATTAGATTTATCTGGTGCTAATGCTTCTGCCAATGTCAAACCAGATAAATCAGCTGGCAATAATGAATTCCACAATAATTGTCGTTGAAGTTCTTCTCTGTCTTCAGAATGAACCAGTTCATAGACAGATTGATGAACAATATCTGACTAAAAATCCAAAGAAAATTATATTAATTTTCATTTTGGATTATAGAAAACATTAAAACTAATTTTTAGTTCAATTTTGATTCCTACTATAACTAATATCAAAATGTTTCCTTTTAGTTCAAAATACATTCAAATAATATTTCTAATATCAATCAAGAGTATTGTGAGTATTGTAAGAGCAATAATTAAAAATATACATATTTTAAATTTAAATTAAGAATGTATCTATCCAAGTTAAGTTCGGCAGTAAAGAAACATTCCGAAGAGTCGATTAATTCGAATATGAAACAATGTAACTGGTAAATATTAAAAGAATAAGAATTCCAAATTAAATTTTGCTGTTTTCACTTAATTCTCAAAAAATTATTTATAATTTTAAGGTATTTTGGCGCCCTTTTTTATACAAAATTCAAATCATATTGGAATTTCATTTACGATGATTTATACAAAATCTGTCGTTTATGATATAAAGTCCCAGCTGGACGTAAAAGTATATATATAGGTAAAGAGAAAAAAAAAAGTTTCTTAAAATATTAATTTCTATAAAGATTTTGTGAATTGTAAAAGGGAAAATGTACATTTCATAAATGCATATTAAACTACTTCACAATCTTTAATCTGGTTTTCAAAATTAATCAATAAATTATGAATCCATAATCAATGGTAAAAACCACCTTTTTCATAATTGAATTTAAAGAATTTGTTAAATAAACATTTTATATGTAAAAAAGTCGAACTCAATATGAAAGTTTCTCATTTTAAGTTCGTTAAATTGTTTTGAATTTATTTTTTTATCAGATGAAAAATTAAATAAATCAGAATTATTTGTGTGAGTAGAATATTAAGAAAAAATGTTAACATTATAATGCTTGATTTGGTACGAACGATTTTTCTAATATACTGGAAGTTGCAGAGCGGTTAAAAGCTGTTCAACATCATCAGTTATTCTATAGAAGTAGTAGTAGGGTTTCTACAATAATTTATAATTTTAGTCAAAAGCCTGATATAAAAATTCGAAAAGAACGAATCTAATTTCTAATCTAAGGAAATAAATTATTGTATTTGATAAAGTCTTCTTCAAAGTATCTAAAACGTCAACGTCGACGCTGTCATAATATCTTTTACCCCGTAAGTAGATCGAAATAATTACAATCACATTATTCTGTTCGCGATGAAGACGGCGCTCGCAATATTAGGGGAAATATTTTTAAAATTCAACATTACTATCAATTCTCAATTTACAACTTAATTTACAATATATAAATGAAATTGGATGAAAAAGAATTGAAATTATTGAAAAGCAATTAATCATTAAATGTTTCTTCCCAAGTTAAAGGAATTGAGACATAAATTTATTGAAAAAAAAACACTGCGTTTAGTTTAGTCAAAAATAAAAATGAGTGGTCGTGTTCTTCGGATATTTGGCATTATAGCACCTTCTTATGTTTGTTTTGAAAAAAAAAAAAAAATATTTATATACCCATATTTGTGTATATTTTTTGTGTTATTTAACTTAGAGTAAACATGTTAACATGATTTTCTTACTTGTAAATAATGAGAAATGAACTTAAAAAAAAATAATAATGTAAGTTCAACAAACATAAATAAGTTTAAAATTTATGATATTTTTTCTTTTAATCTACCTTCTCTGGATCAAGCTAATTTTTTAATATAGAAATTGGTTCGGTGTATAAAGAATGTTTATTTCATAATATATACAAAAGTTAAATTAGAGCTTATAATAATGATGTTTTGCGCGGCGGCCGTTAAAGAAAATAAGAGGATTATATATATAATTTGTTCACCAATTTAACGGTGAAACCATATTTTTAATATCTTGCTTTTGAGAACTGAACATGTAATGTCAATCAATAATTTTGTAACAAATATAACGTAAAAATGAAAATTAAGTTTGCTATTGAAATAGTATATAACTTTCACGATAAATTTACGTAAATCATTAAAAACTTTTCCGTTGATAAAACCTAAGTTTAAGGACTTGTTTAGGATCCTTAACGTTTAGATTTAATTATGTTGAATTATTTCAAACTATTGTAAAGAATTTATATAAAATTGAATTAAATTGAATATGTATATGTTTTTTTGTTTTTAATTATTAAAAAAGTTAGTAATAAACATAACTTTTGTAGATTAAATTTTTATTATACAGATGTATAATTTGTATGTGTACATACCTGATGGAAACCTAAATAACTTTCTATACTGTGGGTTGCGAAAAACACCTCACCTTCACATGTGAGAATCATTAGAAATCCATTTAATGCCTATAAAAAATAACAAAATAGAAATAGAATTAAGTTATAATTTATTTTTGGAGATTAAATTGAAATGATAATTCTTAATTGAAACTGCGAATTAGGTTAAAAAAATTCACTAATTTTCTCATATCGATTGTACAGAATAAGTTGCAATTTTTTGGCTTTCAAAATAAAGATAACTTTTTTTTCTGCTGAAAAAATTTCCACGGAAGTTAAACATGAGAAACATGTTAAACTCTTCGAACAATATTTTTCTATACTTCTTTGAGAGAAACAGAAAACTATGTTAAGGTCATCAACATCATAGTTTATATTTTTCTTATCATAATTATTTTTCTTCTTTGAAATTTGTATATAAATGACCATTAAATAACATATATTTTAAATGACCTTCTTCAAGAGCCCTAATTTTTGTTATGTTTTTTTCCACCGCAACAAAAATGTATTATGAAACCTGGAATAAAAATCACTTAAAATAAATAAAAAACAACAAAAAAAAAAAACAGAAAAACTGGGATAAAAATTGAAAATTCAGGAAATGAATGTCAATTATCACAATGATGATCATGTATCAAAATATGTAACAACATATATATAAATAACCGAAACAAGAGAAATGAAAATAAATATTAATTCGTCTTTATATTCAGTCAAAATAAAAAAAAATTTTTGCCCGTCAAACAATTTTCAATAAAATATTCTTTTTTTTTTTTTTTAACTTTTCCCGCACTCGAATATTTAAGTCATGTCCAAATAGAACAGAATCTAATGAAAATATTATCAATATCGTTGAAATATGAAATATCTACATAGTTCGTAGTGTTTTAATTTTTTTTTAAAGCTTAAATTTCGAGATTAAATAGTTTAAAGAAAATTAAATTAACGTTAAACATAAAAATTATCATCTTACAAAGTACATATACAATAAAATGTTCTTTGGGTTAATGTAATATATACAATCTTATATTTTGAAGGCAAAAAACCCTAAATTGTAATTTAATTAGAGTATTAAGAAGATTCCGAAAAAAACAAAAAAAAAATTTAACTGTTGAAAAACAGATAATTTAACCACTTGACTGCTTCTGATTTAGAAACAAACAAAACCCTTTAATTTCTTATGAAATTAATAGCGCCAGATAGGTTGTTTTTTTTTATTTGCAGTTCAACTGTGGTTTGGTTTTTTTTTTCTTTTTAATATAGAATTATTAATGAACTTATGAAAGAAATAAGAAATTTTTATGAATTAAATTTTTACTCTAATATTTTGAAAATAATAATTTATCAATCTTTGAATCTTGTCATCATTAAACTGAGTTTTTACTTTGAATATTCGGTCATAAATAAATACATTTTTTTTCGTCTTGATCACTTTAATGGTTCAGTAAGCTATTAAAAACACATTAGAATGGCATAATTTTGATAAAAGATGCTACAATTTTTTTTTCCATTTTTCAGTATTAACGAATGAATTAAAATGAGAGAAAACTTATAATATACTGTATCAGTTTGGCGCCAAAAATGAGTTTTTCAGTAAAAACCGATAAACAGATCAAATGTCATGTTAAGATTTTTAAAAAAATGTATATTTATTTATTTCATTTGGTCTTAAAGAATAAAATGAAGTAAATTCACCATGCATATAAGTTTGATTGACTTCATATTTACAAAATTGTTGTAATCCAAGAATGACATCAAATTGTATATATAGTGTGTCTTTTTTAATTTTAAAAATTCATAAAAAGAAGAATAGTGAAATTCAGTTATCTACGATACCAAAATTGTGATTGAATGACATAATTATTGATTTAAAAAAAATTTATTTTATCGAATTTATTTTGAATTAAATATTCAAGAATAATATTTTAGTTAATTTTGCAACACAGGAAATTATGACAAATGATATAAATATTTAATTCAATGGTTTTTGTAAAACTCTTAAAAGTTTATTAAAATTTCTTTAATAAACTATAAAACGAAGAAATTGATTTTTAATTGTATTTATTTATCCTTTCGGGTAAATTTATTTTTAATCGCACGATAATTTATTTTTAATAAATTATAACGTAAGCAATAAAATTTTACTAAAATTATGATATTAAGTTTACATTAATCATAAAAAAAACTCTATCTTTAAATTGGAGATGATGATGACCAGTCTTTATTAAAAAGAAAAAGTTACCTTGATGAAGGACTAGTTTATATACAAAATTGGAGTAATAGAATTAGCTTAATTTTTCTTTCCATTTTATTGTAATTTAATTGTAAAATTATTTATTTTACATCAGGTATAAAAAAAAAAGGATTGGAATTAATTTCATTAAAGTTACGACACCGGATTAAACTTAAAAACTAAACATTAATTATCCTCCTCAGGTTATTCAATTAGATTTAAAATGTTTGCTTACAAAGAATAAATCATACTTTAATTTTGTGCTATTATAACTCATACGATGTTCTCGCAATACATGTTAAGCCGAAATTGGCAATTCTAGATACATATTTGAAAATATAATATAACCCTAAATAACATAAAAATAAGGTTCTAAATCTATAGAATGTACTTTAAATTTATACAGTACAAGTATACAAAAGAAAGATAATCTTAATGAACATTCTACTATACATAATAGAGAAGATATCTACTATAAAAAATAAAAAATCAATATAGATTTTCTTTTAAAAATTCCAATTATGAGCTTATACACAAACAACTGATATCGAGACTGAGAGTACGAATCAAAGTTTCTGTTAAATAGCTTAATTTTTATGATTTTTAACAGTTTTTTAAGTAAAAAATTAAGTTTGGCTTTGACGAGAATGGCATTTTTTTCAAAAATAAAATTTAATATTGAAACATTCGAAAATAAATTAATTAAAGATATTCCTAATATATAATTTCTAATTGCTTTCTTTTTTTCTCAGAACAACACCTTTTACATGAATAAAAAATAAGCAAATATTCAAATAATATGGACTCTTAAGAATGACGAACTTTTAATAAAATTTTTAAATTTATTTACTTAAAAACTTATTTTTATTTAACCATATAAATTATTTCATTCATAAATTTTATTTACATATTTTGCTAGACTGCCATTTATATATATGAATATATAATATTAAAAACTTTCAGGTATGTAAAGGACATTTCCAAAGTGTTTGAGAAAATAAAATAATGCACTGCTCGAGGGGCACACATTATATGCACAATTTAACAAATTTTCTAATAAAATTTAACATAAAAAACCATGGAAAACTGAATAGTAGAAATAAAATTTATTTTGATTTGAAACGCAACCAAAAATTTGTTTCAAAACAAATTTGTTTTTCATAATAAAATGCGCTTGTAAGTACCTAGTACATTAATTAAAAAATTAAGTATAAAATCAATCGATGGCGGCGACGGTTCATGCCATTATTCATTATTATAAAGTAGTTATTTATGAAAATTAAAATGTTATAAGTAAAATTAGATAGGAAATAGGAAAAGATAAACATACACCATAAGTGGACATTTATACTTTAATATAAATTGAAATAGACTCGTTTCTCGTGGGGTCAACAACGTTGAAATTAATGAAAGATAAGAAGGCAACGCATCAATTAGAAAAAGAAACAAAACCATCAATCATTTCTTGGACAAACGAAAAATTGAAAAAGCTAAGGATAATTGAGAATTTATTATCGAAATGTTATGAGTCTAATACACCTAAATATGTGCATAATTATTAAATTAAATACAATATTTCATTAAATTAGTATTTAATAATTTATTAAAAAATATAATAAATAAAAATGAGATACTGAAAATTAAATATAAAATATTATGAGACAGAAAAATGCCAACCCTAATCATAAATTATTTTAAACACAAAAAAAATAAACTATTTTTGGCATTTTTATTAACAAATTTTTAAAATATTGTGGATTTCATTTTTGTGTATATAGTATGTTTAGTATTTAAAGATTTAAACATATATAATATTTCATTATATTGCTTTATTATTATTATATTGTTAAATTTTTATTGTACTGTGTGGTTTTGTTTGTTAGTTGGTGCAATTTACAGTCCTCTGTTTTCTAAAATTTACTTTAATCAAAAAACAAATATTCCTAAAAAACATCATGGAATTCGTGTTGTTATTAGCTGAATCAAATATTTTAATGAACGGATTCCTATTGGATTTTTAATGATGTGAACAGTTGTAGATTTTGTATATTGTATAAGGATTATTACTTAGTGTATAGCTTTATAAAACACATAAGTATATTCCAATTAATGTCATATCATTTTCGTTAAAAATCTTTTTGTTCAAAAACTGGAAACAGGTATATTAAATTTTACTGAATTCTAGTTTATCCTAATTTAGAATTGTCTAATAACTTTTGGTTGCTTTAAAAACCAGTGAATAAGCTGTATAGTTGGTAAAGTAAGATTGTAAAAGAAAATCGTTTCAAAAGGATGAGATATTTATAAAAAAAAAAGTAAAGTAAGCTTTTATTTCAAAGATGGTGTATTTGGTGCATGGAAATAATATGCACATAACGTTCCACAGATCGCATCAAGTATTACACAGGTATGTAGTGTAATGTAGTTACTTATTAAAAAAAAACAAATTATTTGTATCAAACGGTACATAAAAATAAAGAAAGTTTTAATCAAACACCTAATTATCATTTATAAGTTAACTTTTTACTTTATAATTTTTTAATAATAACTAAATAACTTAAATAAATTATGGTATAAGATAATAATATAAGAATTATTAATTTTAATTACAGATTATCGTTACATATTTTAAATAAAATAATCTTGCAAAAATTAATATTATCTATTAAAATTATTAGAGCATTTTATATAATTAAATTTAAAATTATGTATATAAAATAATAGTTAATTGAAAAAAATATATTGTATATACATTTTATCAAATATTTAACTTATAAAAAATACGCAAGCAATTATCGGGATAAATATGCTATAAAAATTAATTACATATTATTTTTTATAAATTCAAAATATAAACATAAAAAAAACATAAATTTTTTAAGTCATAATGAATAAATATTTTAATTCTTAAATTAAAACGCAAAATGTAGTAGGTGTGAAAATTAATTTTTAATTAAATATATAAATTAACTTATACAGTTATATACATATTTACAAATATTAATCTTAAAATTATAACATATTATTCTGTTTATACTAATATATATAATAAGAGATTTTTTTTATTTTAATTATTTCTCAATAGTATATAAAGTTAAATATTATAATAAATAACTTCATATATGTAATAATTATTATCTTGTTATTAAGTTAGCGCTATAATCATTAGTACGGAATCATGTGATTTTTATTAATTAAAATAATAAACAATGTTGCTTTCAACAAACAATGATGCACATTTAAACAATTTTTTATAATAATGAACACACATATTTTTAAATTGTTTATGCAAGGATAACCTTAAACGGAAATTTTCTTTATATCACTCTTTTTTTTTTAATATAGAAATAGAAATCAAATTTTTGAATACATATTACATGAACATAGTATTAATGCAATTTTATGTATATTCTTAATTTTCAACAACTGAAAATCTCAAAAAAAAACAACATTTTTTTTTTCTGTACAATAACGTCAATGACTGATAAAATTTTATTTTTTCTTAAACTTACCTGAAGGAACATATCACCGTCTAATAAATTATGCTCAAAAACACCTATTTCTCTATTTCTATAACTGTCATGAGAATTAATATGTAATAATCCATTCTCTTCTTTTTCTTTATGCATAACAACTGAAAGAATAAAAAACATTTTTTATTTTTTTAATTAAAATTTCTTATTAAATTAAAAATTAATTCAAAATTTATACATAATAAAGTGACTGGAAGAAAAAGAATTTTTATTTTTAGCCCAATTTCCATCAAAGTGATTAGATAATTTCATTTTCGGTCCGTCCCATATGCTTATGAAAACTTTAGGATCAAGGTCTATGCAGATTAAGGATTGAGTACTTAAATAGTATTTTAAGTCGAGTTTTCAGTCATTGATAAAATAAAGTCAATATTTTCGTCAACAATATATTATGTAGTGTTGAAAGAAAAAGTGTTCCAATAGAAATACTATACTTTCAAATGCTTTCTATGATTCCAAAAGAATTTTGAAAATTTTTAAATTTGGAAATTTTTCAGATTGGACCACTAAAGCTTTCAAAACTTAACTTTCGTTTTATTTTTATTTCCTATTCGTTTTGGGATTCAGCTTCAATATGTTACGTATAGATTTTATAGCAAATTAATACTGAATCTTATATTTAATATATGAAAATAGTAAATAATATATATATATTAAATACTTAATAGTATACTATTCATACTTATCAATTTTTCCTTGATTATGGAAGTTTAAAAGTATAATTAAGAGTTAAGATAAAACTTTTTTTTAATGTCTTTCAGAATTTTACGTTCACATTAATATAGGTTAGATACAGTGGCGTGCCGTGACATTTTTAAGTGGGTGTGCAAAATCTAAATACGAATTTATACATACATATGCAATCGCCCTAAAAACTATATTTCTTGAAAGAAAAAAAATTAAATAAGTTAAAAAACGTATTATTCTTTAATGAAAATATTTTTGTCTCTTGAAACAAAATTATTCCAGAAGCATCGATATATTATGCAAGCATACATTTTTTCTTCTAATTGTTTTATTCTTGGCTGTTTAATAACCAGCGCTCGTTTCCTTATAGGATTTTTTCAAATTATGTATACACAATTTTTTCATGCATTTTGTAACATGACAATAATAAAAAATAACATAATGAGCAACAAATCTAATGCGCCTTCGCCTTCACTTTTGTAGCATTTACATTTGTAAATAAAAAAAAGCTTTTTCTCTCAAAAAATGTTAACGCACTCTCTTATGTTAATTCATTTCTTTTAACTCTGCTTCTGTTGTTCGCTGTTTGATAACCAGCGCTTGCTTTCTTTAAAACTTATTATATATTTTTAAAAAGTATATAACATTTTTTTATGTATTTTAGCAGCACGATACATAAGAGTTTTAGTTGAGCCTTTAGCGCAATGATTCTAATGCGCATTTTTGTTATTATTATTCGAATTATGTTAAATATTAGAAAGCTTTTTGTTTTTTTATTGACGTACCTACAAATTTTTGCAGGATTATGTACAATAATATTGATTTGTTACAAAAAACAAAAATTAAATAGGTAACTAATTTTTTTAGAGATAAATATTAATTTTTAATTTAAAAAAATAAACTTATTTTTAAGTTTTTTTTTAGTTTTGGTAGGTGTGCAGTGCGCATTTTGCGCCTTAAGATGCACGCCACTGGTTAGATATATGTATTTAAAGCTTTAATTTCCTTAATTTTTTTTTATTTTTTATTTCTTGGAAATAAAAAAAATAATAAAAAAAAAATCTAATGTAATATTGTTGCCAAAACTAAAAGAACAAATAAAAAGGAATTCTTAAATGAATTTACAGAAAACGTTTTCCTTTTGAAAGTTTCATGTAACAAAAAAGAATATGCCAGGATATCTGGAAAATTTTTACCTTTATTTTCTTTCTTTCTTTTTTTATTTTATATAAAATAAGTAAAAGGGTCAAAAAATATAGAGAAATATGACGCCATAATAGTATGGGGTTAAATAACTATGAGGATTCAGCGAAAAAAAATTCGATTAAACTATAAAAAATGTATTAACATAAAGAATATAATGTAAAAACATGTTGTATAGAAAGCTATAAATTGTTTAAAAAACATAATATTACACAAAAGTAGGTATACATTATACCTTTGTAAAATGTAGTAAAATGTAAATAAAGATGATTGAAAAGTTAAAGTCAAATAGGTATATGGATATTGTCAAACGATTTAAGATATAAAAACTTTTGGAAATTCTCTTTAATTTCAATTACAAAGAAAATAGTTAAAAGTTTTTTCAAACTAATAAAACTATATTATTACACAATAACTAGAATTCTAGTTAAATAGGCTTGAACAAGAAATTAAAATGTGTCCTGCTTCATCTGTTGCTGAGCTATAAGGTCACCAGCAGAAATCTCAATTTTGCTCTTCAGACATTGTGGTTGTGATTTCACCCACTGATACTTATGTATCATGAACATTAAAAATATATAAAGGACTTGAAACTCTCATATTCATATACTAAGTTATTTCATAGCTGTGCTGATGTGTTACGTTTCATAGAAAATATATGCAATGTTTGCAAAATTTAGCATAGGCCGATTGGTATGAAAAGCAGCCTACTCTTACCAAATTTTAAAATGATCATAGGTTTTTCTTATACATTTGAACGGAATAAGAGGTTCATTCTTTCATATCCTTAATATTCGTAGTAAATGTGTTTCACGTGTATCTCAACTTTAATAAACACATAATATGAGGTTTTCGTTTGCGGGCCATCAATCTTTTTTCAGTATAGATTTTAACCATATTTATATTATGGTTAATGTATTATGTTTTTAAGTAATATGTACTATGCTATACACACATTTATTCTATTCTATCAAATTTATAAATTAATATTCAGGTTAAAAAAGTTTTATTTCAAACTAAATATAATTAAAATAATTTAAATTACTATTATAGTAAAGTAATTTAAATGTAAAAAAGATAAATAAAAAAATGAAAATAATAAAATTTTATAATAACAATAATTATTACAATTTATTGTTTTTAATGTCGATAAGAAGATATTAACTATATACATACAACATGTAAGTAATTTCTTTTTATATATATATTACACTCATGCCAATAAAAATGATTTAATGAGAAAGTTTTGTAATATTTTTGTTATTTGATATTTTTAATGATGTTAAAGAAATAAGTGTTAAAGAATTATTGCGAATTTAAAATTTTATAAAATAATAATTCTTTAAATCTTTTTTTCTTAATTTTTCTTCAAAGTGTGTGGTCCAAGAAAAGATGAAATGATATTTGACGCGAAAGTTATAATATTAAAAAAATCACAATGATTGAAATTAACGATGAATTCTTTTGTGCGCGATAAATATTTTTATGAGATCGGAAGTGGTAAATAATTGACTCAGATTCCTAACCTTTCTTCATGTAAGTATAAGCTAATAAAAAAATAAAAAAAAAACAGTAGAAATGGAACTTTCGAGTTTAAAAGATTATTGTTGTAATGCGTTTCTTATAATGTTTGTTACAAACATTTTATTGTTGTATGTGTCAAAAAAGGCGCGGCGGCGGCGTTGAACAGAGTCGACATGGAGATATGATCATAAGATTATCATCTTTTATATAATTTGGAACAATTTTAACTCTCATGCGGGCATCGATTACACGCGTCAATTACACTAGCTCGTTTCAGTACAAAGTTTTCATTACCTAAAGGCCGGTTTTCACGATCCAAGTTCACTTTGTCCAAGTTTCTTTGATCAAAGTCATTTGGACCAAGTTACTTTGAACCAACTTTTTACTTTGAAGTTACTTTGATGAATAGAAAAAATTTGCTTCATACAGTTCGATGAACTGGACGTTTTCCCGTTCAGTCAGTTTATTAATTAATTTTTACTCATTTTTTTATTATTTTAAATTAAAATTTTAAATAATTAAAAAAAAATGTCAGAATAAAAAAAATTTTTTTTTCAATTATTTTTTTTTACAAATACACTACTTTGATCAAAGTAGAGCAGTGACCAACTCAACTTTGATGTGGCTACTTTGTCCAAGTTGACTTGGACACCCTGTCTACACGATCAAAAAGAGCGTCCAATCCAAGTCGACTTGGACAAAGTATACTTGGATCGTGAAAACCGGCCTTTAATGAAAAATTTCAAATTGGTCTTTTTTGAGGCATTTTGTAATGTGATTGTTTTTTTATTTTCCAAATTAAAGAAAAAAAGATTGAAAAATAAAAGTAGCTAGCCAGGCACATAAAACATTTTTTTTTTTTAAATAAAAAGATGAATTAAAAATATTTAGTTTTAAAGTTGGGAACCATCTCTCTAAACAAATTTTTACATTCTATAAAAATTTAAATTTGAAAACATAAATATAAACTATACAATCACACATATTTTCATATTTAACCAGTACATATACATATGCTTTTAAATTTTTTTTTCAAATAAAATAAGTTTTATGTAATTTTTTTTTATTTTATTTTTTTCTTCTTCAACTCAACCCTCATAATAGTTTTAATTTATTCTTAGGAATACAAGAAAAAAAAATATTATCTCCCTTAATGAAAACAAGAGGATTTTATTTTGCGCATGTCAAGTTTTTAGGCCTGATAAAATCTGTGTTCATAACATAATATGGTGTAAACTTCAATAATAATATAATAAAAAAAAAAACTTATTAGCGTTTTTTTTTTTGGAATCACAATTGCAGGATTAATTAAAATAATAATATGAATGTAAATGTAAATTTGCAACCTTGAACACCATGCAACCTTGGCATATTTACGAGAGCTAAAAAAAATTCATGTCTAAGTTTCAGATGAGTTTAATTTACTTTGGAAATTATAAGAAAATCGTTTATGTTTTAACAAAATTTCTTTTCCATTGCATGAAGAAAGTGATGATTCAAGAACTCGTTCTAAAGTAATACAGTATAGAACTTCCCTCAACTCATAGTTAAAAATTACTGAACTGGTTCAAGACGGTCAAAAAGGACAAGTAGCCAAAAAGTGATGGGTCAGAACTGAACAAAATGTGGTGCCGTACCCTATGTGAAACGCTTTTTTAGAAATTACAAAACATTAACGTTGATATTTTTAAAATATTTAATTAAACAGTTATAAACTTAAGCTATATTATATAAAACAAAAGGACCTAATATAAGAATTTCTTATATTACATATTAAACTGTTTGCTTTATTTTGGCTCTATATAGTCTATATGTATATAGTAAAAAAAAAAATAAAATTTGTTATTTTCTGTTAGTATGATTTTTATTTTATTTTACTTATTTTCCCTTTGAAAGGCACATTAAGATACATAAAAATGAAAATTTCACCCTGAAAACTATCTTCGAAAAAAAAAAACTTCAAGGAAATAAAGAAATTCTGACAAGAAAATGTTGCTTATACAAAAAAAAAAACTATTTAAAGATGTATTTTCTTTTCATATCTCCCATTTTTATTTTGAATTTTCTTTTTAATAAAATGGCTGAAAATTCTCCAAACAACATATGCGCTTTGTGAATCATAAATATTTTTTCTTATTTTGCAATTTTCAGATTATATTTATTAAAAAATATACATATATAAGAAAATGATTTATCCTCTTAAAAAAAAATAATAGGAAAATGAATTCAAAACGTAACTAAAATTATTTAAAAAACTCATTTTGTGTATATGAAAAGTAAAGCTTCTTTTTTAACTATTTAAGTATTTAATTAGATAAGAATTCACGCGGAACTTCCAATCAATGGGTCAACCGTGGTGATGCTTCCTAACATAAGCCATAAATTTATAAATTTCATTCTAATTTGCATTATAGATCATATGGATGAAAATTCTAGAAAAATTTTCTAAATCTAACTAGCGAGAGGCTTTAGTGGACCGTCTGTCTTTTGCTCAGTAAAATAGTATTAACTACCGATGAGATGCAAACTTTGTAGATAGAAGCTCTCAACTGATATTTGATAAAAAATTTATATAATATAAAATTGTTTTTATAAAAGTGTTAAGGGATTTTGATGAAAATTAATATGTGAGTAGAACGGGCCCAATAATTTCGACTGGGCTGTTGTAAACTGAAAAATAACTCGATGCAAAATTAGCTATGAGAACCAGCTATAAAGTTATAACTAAAACTGTAATAGTTTCTGACAGTATATGCTCAAAATTTTGCATTTATTATTAATTATAATTCTTCCAAAAATCTATACCAAATGAATTGCAACTCAAAAAGAATAATTTTTATTGTTTTATTCGGCGAAATAACAAAAAACATTTCTTTATGCATAATGAGTTTCTGAAATTTTTATGGCAGATATTGCTATAATCATATATGACGAGATTTATTAAAAAGTAAAACTAATAGCTATTTTTCCTTGCAAATAACAAGGACAAATAGCAAGGATAAATAGCTAATTTGGATAATATCATTCACTAGTTGAACTATATGTACATAGTAAAAAATATTCAGAAAATATAGCTGCCTTAGCTATCTGTTTTTTCAGTGTATATTTGGCTTCATGAATTTTGACCGCATGAATTATGACCGCGACTGGCGGTCAAAATTCATTTTCAAAATGAATTTTGACCGCGCCTCAATTTAGAAAACAAATGAATTTTGACCGCTACAAAATGTGCGGACAAAATTCATTTTTAAAATGAATTTTGGCCGCAACTCAATTTAGTAAAAAAATGAATTTTGACCGCGGCAAAATGTGCGGACAAAATTCATTTTCAAAATGAATTTTGGCCGCGACTCTATTTAGAAAAAAAATGAATTTTGACCGCGACAAAATTTGCGGCTGTATTATGCAGAAATAGTTTCATCAAAAATATTACTTAACAAATATTGAAAATAAAAACAGCTTTTTCATACATTTTGTACGGCATCCTTTTGGAAAAGGCCTAAAATCATTTTTAAAACGACACTATTTATTGTATGTGAGTAAAAAAGATAAAATATTTGTGGGGTAGACACAAGGGGAAGGGGGGGCAGCAGGGCGGCGGGCGGGAGGTTGGTCAGTGGGATTTGCGGCTGGCGCCGCAAATCCCACTGACCAACCTCCCGCCCGCCGCCCTGCTGCCCTCCCTTCCCCTTGTGTACCTCACAATATATTCCGATAAAATATTGTGTTCTAAGCAAAAAGAGAACGGGGCAGCAGGGCTGCGGGCGAGCGGTTGGTCAGTGGGATTTGCGGCTGGCGCCCTTGCCCTTTTGCTTAGAACACAATATTTTATCGGAGGGTTGATTTCATTTTTCAAAATAAGTCATTTAAAATGAATTGTATCTTCTCCATAACTTTTGTGCATAATACTCGCGTTCCCGGCAACAACCCAATTTAAAAAAAATGAATTTTGACCGCGGCAAAATGTGCGGACAAAATTCATTTTCAAAATGAATTTTGGCCGTGACTCAATTTATAAAAAAATGAATTTTGACCGCGAGAAAATGTGCGGGCAAAATTCATTTTCAAAATGAATTTTGACCGCTACTCAATTTATAAATAAAATGAATTTTGACCGCGCGGTCAAAAGACATTTTGTTGCGCGGACAAAATTCATTTTAAAAATGAATTTTGCCCGCCCATACAAACTTTTTCCGCGGTCATAATTCATGCGGTCATAATTCAGTGCCCCGTATATTTATTGGTAGATGAAGATTGAAACAACTTTAAAAATGAGGATTGATAGTGGGTTTCCATTAAAATTGGTGTATGAACAGAGAGCGTTGGAAGAAGTATTAAAAAAAATGCGAAATTGTTCAAAACGGGCTTCACTTATGAATACTGTTCTAAATTTTTAACTGTTCACATTATTATCTTAGACATACAAATTTCAGAAACTTTTCCTATATTCATGTACAAAGCAAGATTTTGGGCACATATTGCCACAAAATATTGTGCTTTTAATTATGATCTTTCAATTTTTTTTAACTATAATATATCGAAAAACAGCTGATAGAAGTCATTGCCTTTTTTTAGTTTTTAGTATTTGATTGCTTTAAAAAATAATTCACATTAGTAAGTATACATGAATCTATAATATTTAATTCTAATCCATAAAGTATGAATCGTTCTATTTTTGTCAGATGCCTACTAATACAACATTTATATATATGTATATACTTATATAGTTTATATTTTATAGTCTCGTTTAAAAGAAGATGGATTGAAGAAAATCAGGAACAAAATAAATTGTTATATATATATAATTGTTATATAAATGTATATATGTTATTTATATAATTTTTGAATGAGATATGATTTAATGTGCGTGTGCAATTGTTATTGTTCTGGTAGTTTTTTATACATGTCTTTAATTTTTTTTTTTATATATATTTTTTTTTTTTACGAGACAGACTTTAGAGTAAAAAATTACAAATGAATACAAAACAGAGAGTACAAAACAAATTATGAATTGACGACTTACTGTCAAGAGATGAAAATGTCACGCAATAGCGTGACCAATAAATGTTGGGGAAGCACAAAATGAATTTATTTTTAATTTTGATTGCATGTAAAAAGTTTTTAGCTTTTGTAGGCCCGCAAAAATATTATAGACAGAACCCGTTACCTACAGGTAGTTTATTAGTCTAGAACACTTCACTTTTTTTTTTGTATGTTTCTTTTTTTTTTTTTTTTTTCTTTGCATGCGAAATACACTTTGACCAAGTGACCTTCATTTCTGGTATGGATAATAAGTAAATCAGCAAAAGTATAATATATGTATAAAATATTTCTTAGTTTAATATCAGGAATACTAAATATGTATATGTATATGTATAAAAAAAAAAAGTACGTATAATATAATGCAGTCAGGATTTTGTTTTACACAATTATTATGAATTAATCTCTGGCACACAATTACGTTAACAATTATTATTGTATTGAGTTTAAATTAAATGTTTTAAAATATAATGGATAAAATGTTAAAAGGAGACTAATTTTTCTATAATATAGAATTCAAAAATAACTAGAAAGACAAATTTAAGTATGAATAAGATTCACAGACCATAGTTGTTTGTAAGGATGTTGGGATTACTTTTTTTTCTGTTGTCAATTCGAAATTTTATATTTTTTTTTAAATATATTTTCTTTTAAAATGATTTTTTTCATTTTAGAATTATTACGAAAAATTAAATCTATCACCCACAGAGAGAGTATTATTTTCTTGGAATATTTCAGAATCCGACGTAACAAAAGTTCCTAAATTTCTGAAATTTTCTGCATTTCTACGATTAGAGCTTAAGGAAAGTCAAGCATGGAATAAAGAATTTAATTTGTGTTACGATAAATCAAAAACATAATATTTATTAGTGTAATGTGTATTGTCCATATATTTTATAATATAGAAAATAGTAATCAAAACTGAAAGCATTATATCCAACCAGATAATTTATGAAAATCAAAGAAAGAATTTTTAAAAGGACTCTTAATAAATGCAACAATTTTAAATCTTATAGTTTATGGATGAAATTGAAATGATATGATTTTTGAACCAAAGAGAACTAATAAAAGCATTCAAAAAAAATATCCTGAGTACTATTTCACAATTTTATTATTATAAATCTACATGTGTAGAGCCGTATAGTTCAGCCTTTTTAATTATTTATGGCCAAATGATATCATCAAAATTAAAATTAAAATTATATCATTAGTGCGCAGCTTATGAATGAAAATCTAGATTAATTATTTTTTATAAATTTAATTTATTATTTTTATTATATTTTTAACCTGTATTTTTTTTTCGAAATTTATTGGATTTTTAAAATTTTTCTATATAATGCGCATAGAATTCCTAAAAAAAATCCGCTACTTTGTTCTAAAATCATTACCATATCTTTTAAAAAGTAGCTGCAACTATATACTATCTGATACGGAAATTAATTTTTATAACAGTTAAAAATGTATACTAAAAGAATAATATAATTTTTTTTTAATAACAACATATTAAAAAAGCACCTAAAAATTCAATTATTTTCTGTTTTAAAAGATAAAAAAAAAAAAATGCATTAATTATGCATTTAAACTGTAATTTTATTAGACATGAAAGAGAACTAAATTTTCATTAGAGATTTGTTTTTTTTTTTCTAAGTCGATAATTAAAAAAAATCTAATTGTAATTTCCGAACATTATTCATATTGTGCAATATCTATTGCAAAAAAATATGTTTTTTTTTTGTGTTATTAAAGATGTTGGTTTTTTAAATTATTTATTTATTCGAATCATATATGTATAATTATTATTTGTTTTTTTTTTGTGTGTCTACATACATAAATTCTTGATTTATATATCTACAAATATTATACAAGATAAGGTTGATGATAAGTCCTTAACAGTTATTAATTGAAATTCAGATAATGAAACAAGCAATTATAACTGGTAATCGCTTCGTACTCGAAATACAATTTTTTTTGAATCGAAAGCAAAATATCATTTATTTCTATAACCTTTTCGGTTATTAATTAAATTTTAATTAAATTTTTTTGTCCAATCAAACTTTACTTATAACTGTTGCGCATACATATAGAAATAATTCATTAGGATAATATGGTCAAAAAAGAAAAGAAATTTTCGAGTTTTGAAACTACGTGGAATAGGCAGTTTGACGATCCCTAAATTTTAATATCATTTTACTCTTTTATACAATATTCACATTATAGAATTGAGTCAGAAGCACAGAACTTTGAATAATTTTTATTCATAAAAATCGTCCTTGACATAATATCAATTTAAATTAATTTATTTGATCTCTCAGGAAGAACCGAGAAATAGTGAGAACAGTTTCAATATTGAAATTATGTAAACCTCATGGCTATGTATATATATTTTTAATCTGAAATTATTTTTATTCTTAAAGGCAAGATTAATTAAATAGTTATATTCATGTTAGATATTTGAAATTTATTTAATATAATTTAGAAAAGAATAAAAAATTAACTCTTACCTTGAAAATAACTTTTGGTTCTTAAATAACTAACTGATAATCGTAATATACTTAAACGATCTAATTTACTAAGTATATTTTGTTCGAATGGCAATAACGATGCTAAACAATCTAATTCAGCATTTAAACGCTCTCGATGTCTTTTTGATGGATTGCTTTTGGTGACACCGTCTTTTGGTGGTGGCTTTAAGCTAAAAATAAATTTTTGTTTTTTTTTTTCATTATTTAATATAATTCAAATAATATGAAATAATTTATGAAAAAGGAAATTCAAATAATCTAATAAGTAACAACTTAATTACTGAACAAATTTATTTTAACAAAATAATAATAAAAAATAATAGATAAATTACAAAACAAATATTTCTTAAAATAATAATTGTTGATTATAATCAATTATGGTAAAAAAAAAATTAATTTATTACACAATATTTATTCGAAATAATAAAAAAATAATTCATCATTATTCGAGTAAACACTTAATTTAAAAGAAATCATTAATTTAATTTTTAGTTTCCCGAGTCGATGTTAACTATATAAAGAGTCAAAACTTGTATGGAACATTGGAAAAGGACATTTCTATTGTGAGTGACAATTCACAAACACACTGAACAATTAAATTTTTATTACAAGTTAAGGACTCTTATTCTGAACTTTTTGTAATTCTTTCGTTATAATTATTATACATATTGATCGATAACGCAAAAAAAAATTGGAAGACTTGTATATTTCCTTATTTTTGGGAATTTTTAAAAAGGTTTTTACCTTGTTGGAACGGATACGTGTTCCCTTGAAGTAAAAGCCCTACTTCCTTCACTTCAAGTATTTTCACTTCAAACACGTACCGCCTCAACGTCACACCCATATTCCGTTAAAATTCCCAGATGTGATAGAACGAGCTTCGGAGATTCGTTTTCAGTTCGCACCTCGAGAATGTGGAATGCTCTCCCAATAAAATTGTTCCCGACAGCTGGCGGTCGTTTGATTTACGACCTGCGCCGCTTTAAGAAGAGTGTAAATGATTACCTCCTAACTGTCCCACTTTTTAGTCCCGTCTAAACTTCCTGTCCCCATTATCAAATCCATACATCTTTTAGTATAAAAGGTATCCCACCTAGTGATTTGGTAACTTTAATAAAAAAAAAAAAGAAAAAATAACGTTTTGGCCGCAGTGAAAAATTACAAGAACTTTTAAAAATTGATTTTTTCTTCGAGCGAGAATTTAATATTACATTTGTAATTAATTAAAATTATAAGTTGTGAGAATTCTGTTTTTTAGCTATATACTGTAGAAAAACACAAATGGAGTATAAGAAATTTGAAAGAAAAGGCTTTGGACACATCCAAATGGAAGCACGTATTGAAGCAGGCCCAAAACCACCCAGGGTTGTGGAGCCATGAAGTAGAAGATGAAGAAAATACTATATATACCCAGTAGAATATGTAAGTTAAGTTGAGTTTCAGATAATTTTATGTTAAATTTTGATATAGCAGAAATATGAACTGATAAATTTAAATATAAAAGAGGATGACTAAAGTAAAGAACTAACTGATTTTTTTGTCTTCAAATTTTAATTTAAATTAAAATTATTTTACTAGGTATAAATATTTTACAAAATTTGTCTCAGTAAATACTATTAAAAATTTACCGAGAAATTTATTGAAAAAAAAATCGATTGTTCCTAATAAACAGAAACTTTTCAATTTATTCCGTAAAATTTTTACATAATAAAAAAGTTACATAATATTATTCTAAAATATTTTCCCCATCAATTCTTTTATTTAAATTTATGAAAAGTCATTGGAAATCCATCAATTTTAAAAGAAAAATCGATGATTATAATTTTTTTTTTCTTTCTTTCTTTTCAAAAACGAATAAAAATATAAAACTGATATTATTATATTGAAATAAAAAAAAAATTATTTTTATGTTTTTACCTTTTATTTTATTATTATAAAATAAAATATATAATTTCTTTCTTTTATAAAAACATTAATTTGCTAAATTAACCCTCTTGAGAAGGACACCCAGTCTATATGTTGCCAATTTGTGATATAAAAAATAATATATTTTATACATAAATATAAAATTAGGGCGCGTTATGGAATGAGTAAATTTCATTTTCATTTGAATGAGAAATGAACAAAAAAAATAAAAAAAATTTCAAAGAAATGAAAATGAAGAAGAGTAAAATCGATTAGCCATGCCCACTTGATCTTATAAATTTTCAATATTTTAAGGGTGAAATACATAATAGATATACATATATACATACATAATATAGGGTAAATTACAATAATATTTTATTTCAAAAAAGAACCGCATAAAATATGGAGAAATTAAATATAATAAATCAATTATTACCTTTTATAATAAATTAAATTTGGAAAAAAAACAAAAAAAAAAAAATTCCCAAATTTCCGTAGAGGGTTGTTTATGAGCAATTTTAAGGATAGTGCTAAATAACTTTCCATTCTTATTTAATATTATAATCAAAACTGGTTCTAATATCTTATTATTATTATGCATTAATTTAACAATATTCTGAATGTTATATAACTATCGACTTAATCATACGATATTATAGTTATTTGTTATATGTTAAAAATTTGTCGTTTTTTTCTAAATTTTGTTTGAAAATTCATAAAACACTTAATAAGACAACAACAGAAATAATTAAAAAAATGTATTTTAGTAGAAAATGTATGTTTTTATTTTTTTGTAGGTACTTAGTACTTATGTAGTTAGTTGGTAATAAACTTTGTGAGGTTGTGAGTGGCTAAGTGAAAAAACAGTAGCGGATCATGACAAGCGGTAAAAATAATGGGCCCTAATAATCAATTAGGCAAAAAATAAGGTTATATAAAACGTTTATTTGCATTTCTTTCAGATATTTTTTTTAATTCGATTTTTAAACAAAAACAATTTACTTCCATTTTTTCAATAAAATAATTTTAAATTCTATTTTTTCAATTAAAGCAAAAATTAATTCTATTTTTTTTTTAAATATTGTCTATATTAATATTAAAATAAAATAATAATAATAATAATAAAAATTATAATAATATAATATACTAGCTGTGCCCGCACACACGTAGTTGTGGAAAACACGTTTTAAGTGAAATTTTTGTTGTCAGATTGATGAACAATTATAGGAGCTAGTTATTTTATAAATTTGGGAAAATATCTAAGAAGAATTAATATTTATCATTTCTACTTATTCAACACTCAATTGAATTGAACGAAATCGAATGATTGTTACGAAATTCGTGTGCTTAATCATTTTTATGTACAAAATTTAAATGAAATCGGGAAACCTTTGAAATCCTCCCCTAGGGTAGGAGGTCAACAAATTTTTTGTTACGAAATTTGTGTGTAATCAGTTCTTCTTTTTACATACCAAATTTGAATGAAATCGGACGAACTTTTAAAGTCCGCCCCCAGGGGCGATCACTGGGTACGAGTCCAATCAAATTTCAAATAGCCTATAACGATCCCCGACCTGACACAAAGACATGGTGTAAGTTTGAAAACGATCGGTTGAGCGGTTTAGGAGCCTATTCGGAACATACAAACATACAAACAGACAAAGAGACAACTTCGCTTTTATATATATAGAAGATAGAAGATAGAAGATAGATAAAAGTAATACAAGTGTGTGTTATGAAACAATATTTAAGAAAACACTTTAACACAATCGGCCTTTTTTGGGGCCCCTTACAAGCCCGTATGGTTCGATTACAAGCCGCTTACAAGCCGCTCAGTTCGATTACCATATAATCTGCCACTGCTTATTTGGTGATTTTTCAGGTAACCAAGAAACTAAAAATAAAATCTGCAAGTATGTTCGTACAATTTTAGGTTAAATTTTGGTTACAAACATTAGTTACATTTTGGCGAATTTTCGGGTAAATAAAAATAATTTGAAATATATTTTGTAAAATTTTGGTTAAAGAGAATTATTTGGTAAACCAAAAAATTTTACATAAAGTTTTTTTTGGGTGATGCCACGGCCAATTTTTTTTAAAAAGAAATCTATAAATTAGGACTAATTTTTGTATATTGAATAAAATTACTTTTTTGAGCAATTTATTTATATTTATGCTTATTTAAAAAAATATATTGAATTCATAGGCTGGCATAGGTTCACAGAACAATTTCTAAGCATCTAATAACTAAGTACTTAAAACTATGTTATTTATTAAAAAAAATCATAAGGTTCACTTCGATATGAATATTTATAAAAGATTATTTTTTATTAAAATTTATGACAAAGATTAAAAAATAAATAAATATTAAATTGATTAGAATAATTGAGCAATTCGATTTTTTGTTAAATTTTGAATAATATTGAAGGATTGAATGTTAACAAAATTAAATATTATTCTTTATAGAGGTCAAATTATTGACCAATGTAACTGAAAAACTTAACAGTTTCCGACCTGTGTATTTATCAAAAATCTAAGTACACAAAATTGTGAATTGCAATTTGTTTTTTCGATGTTCTTTAAATCATAATTAGAATACAACAAGTTTTTAACTATAATAAGCAGTTTTTAATTTTGAAGGATAAAATTTTCTTTAAAATCGTTATGAATGATATTTGTAGTTTTTTTTTATTTATAGTATAAAGTATTCTGTATAATTTTCGGTCCTATGAACTAGGATATAATGAACTATAGAATGTAAAAGCCAAAATGAACTAGAATATAATAATATAAAAGAAAATGAATTACGATATAATGAAAATGAACTAGGATATAATGAAAATGAACTAGGATAAAACAAGATTTTTTCTATATTCTAGTTCATTTTTGCTTTTGTATTCTAGTTCATTATATGGTTATATCCTAGTTTATAGCGCTTATTTTCTACAGTCGCGCACACAATAATTCACAATAATGCTTAAAAAATAAATGAAGATGTGACGTTTTCACATTATCATCAGCAAACGTCGTGCCATTATTGTTATCAGTATAATATTATCCAACATTATATGATCTTGAACGAAACTTTATTTACCTACAAAAAAAAATATAAAAAAAATAATATCAAATAGACTATTTTCAGGTTACATTCACTGCATGATATCTAAGGAAATAAAAGAATTAAAAGTTATTTTTCTCAACAACGGAAATTACTTTCAATTTCATTATAAACTATTTCTTATCAAAAATACAATCAAACATTGATTTTTATTCGTTTTTCAAATTGCAAAATTTTAATATTGCATTTTATTTACAACTCATGGTATACCTATATTTGCAAACTAAAAATAAACTTATACATGACTTTCAATAAAGCTTCAAAAAATGTTTCGTGTCCATTTGTCGTCAAAATAACAAAAAAAAAAAAACTACAAAGAAAAAAATTTAGTGGGAAATATTTTCTTCTATATTTAACTTAAAAAAAATAATACAAAAACTTAACAATTATCTGTCGAGACCACGAACTATATTATTTATATTTTGTAAGTTCAACACCACCTTAAGAAGAAAAGACCCATTTTCTTCTTTTTTTTTGATAAATAAATATATATGGTGTAAAAATTTGAAAATAAAAATCGTATATAGTAGGTATGTAGTTATATAAATTTATCATTATGTGTACATTGTACATGTCTAATGTTTTGCAACATAAATATTACCATTATTCTCATGTCCACATGCATAAGGTATGTATAGCTTTAAATAAAAAACGTCTTGCTACATTACATTTTTTTTTTTTTTTAATATAATTTTAATTCAACCCCTAAACACGTATAGTCTTCACAATAATAATAAATTTTTCACAAGAAAATTAAATGAAAAAATTAACGTTTCAAATACAATCAAACTTTTTTGAATTTTCTATTTCATTTATGACGTCACTCACGATATATTTTGTATTGATATTTTATATTATGAAAAATATAAAACACAACCAAGTGAAAAGTAATCAGTTGAAAATTAACATTATTTTAAGATAGTTGAAATAGCTTCTTTAGCAATTAGAGTTTGAAAGAAATTAGTTTTTTATGCAATCTAGAAAAGTTTTATATAAGTAGGTGCATGTCGGTAAATGAAAATAAATATCAAACTTATGTTTTCTACAAAATATATTATGTGTTATGATTATGATATAATTAAAATGAACTTTATGAAATTTGTGAGTTTTGCTTCCGTATAATAACTTCAATTCTAAAATTCAAACATTAAATTGTGAATTCGTTATTGAGGCCTATATTAATTCAATATTCGAATCCAAATTTCATAATCATTAAATCAAATAAAAATTATTGAATCTTTTTTGTGGATATCATCATCAACGAAAAAAAAAATTATTTTTGTATACCTAACGTGCATAGTTAGTTATTGGCGCGAGTTAAGCTGTTGCGTTTTTTTTTTTGTTGTTGTTCAATTCCTTTAATTTGCCAAAATAAAACGAATATTTAATTTGCCACGCAAAGAAACAAAAATTACAACAACAATTAAAAGCATCAATCACAGTATTATTTTATTTATATATATGGCTTTAATATATATATTTTCTTTAAATCAAACTAATATTTAAAAACAAAAATTGCATGTTTTATTGTAAACTAGAAAAAAGCCTGCACAGAAAAAATAGTGCAGGCCTAGCCTAGTAACTATGCGTTGATTTTTGTCATTTCGAAAAGAATGCTTTTATTTTTTTATTGATAAAGTACGCCTTGATTTTTTTTGTTTACATTTTAAAGTTTTTATCAAAGTACGCCTTGCATTCAGTGTTGCATAGTCATTCGGTTATTTCATTTATTATTTACGTTTAAAAAAATAAATAAATAAATAACACTGTCAAGGTCGTTTAAGAGGTGAGTTCACCTTTTATTATATTAGATTCCATTAACAGTATTATAAAAAAAGCAGTAATCAAATATTTAGAGAAAAATAAGTTGTAATCAGTCCCAATAATCAAAAAACACCACAAAAGTCCGAAAGAAGTTAATAACCTTTTCAGGAAATTCATATATTTTTAAAGTTCAAAGTTATATTTACACAGAATAATTTTTATTTTTTTTTTTTATAAAGGTATGTATTGATTTTATTAATTCATAAATTTTAATAGTTTTATAATTTTTGTATTTAATTTCATTAATAAATTTGTTTTATAATGTAAGTAAATTCATCTTGATATGATGGTAAATTAAGGCAAAATAAATTCATATTGGATAGTTTTCAGTTAATATATTAAATATTAATAAGTATATCGGTTTAAAAAAAAAAAGAAAGCGGTTCAAATGATTTTCTTGTTTATTTAATAGACGTCAGCGTTTGCGTGACGAGTGAAAACTTCATTCTCGATGACATTTTTAATAAATATCGCTTCAGATAGTTGATCGTGCCTAAAGCTTACGTTTTGTTAGTACATTATGTCAATACATGCATATTAAATTATGTAATATATATTTAAAAAATTAGATTAACTCGATCTTATGATGTGTTTATGATTAATTGTAGATTATAATAACCATTGTTTTTTAATAAAATAAACTATATATTGTTATACAGTACACTGAATACAGTCATACTCTCCTAAAGCATTGTTCGAATACTTGAAAATAGAAATTTCTATTTAATATTTGCTGACAAACTCATTGTATGAAAATGAAAAATAAATAATCGTCTTCTTATACCTTTTCTTACTACACTTTTTTAATTCTTTAATGTACTCTTAGTTAGTTAGTAAATCCTACAATTAATAAAAATTCATAATATCATTTAAGGGCTAAGAAATACATTTCAAATCTTTTTTTCTAAGCTTTAATTCAGTCTGAAACAAAATATGGAAGTTGCAATTATACCACTTAATATAACAAACATTTGATCGAAAATTAGGTCAATATGAAAAAAAGTCCTAACTTTAGAAATTTTTTCTAAGATGTCAGTTTTAAAACTACATTATATAATTATAGTTGAATTTTATTAGATATATTTTGTAATAAACTATCAAAATTATGATAAAGGCGCCACGCCATTTGATTTTTTTTTTCAATGGCTGAACATTCTGAATTTTTCATATAGAATATAGAATTTATTTTTTTTTTTTGCAATTTGATTTCAAAATGCATTGCAATGTTATATAAATGGAAAAATCACGTTAAATATTATAGGTTTAGAGGTTAAAACATAGAAAAAAGTAGTCTGCTAAGTAATTAAGCTTAAAAGGCATTTTCATATTATAAATGATTTTATTTCTCTCCCTTTTTTTATTAGATATACATATGTATAATAATCGATAATAATACTTATATAAGAATTTGTAATTAATATGTAAAGGAAAAAAGGATGTAGTAAAAGTAATATCGAAATGTGCATATCAACTTTAATAATATCTTGTTTTGTTAAATAGTTTTCTGTCATGTGCGAAAATTGGATTAAAACGGCTTACAAAACTTTTAATTTTTTTAAGGAATGTCTATTAGAAAGATATTGATATATATTCATATATAGATAGCGCATTAGAATTAATAAATTTTCTATCTTATTTTTCAATGGTTTTTCAAAATAAAGAACTTTGTGTAAATCAAAATTTAGCGACTAATTAAGGGTTAACAAAAGCGAATCAATAGCGGAAGAGAATTGTTCTACTCTTACATAACTAAGTACAAGAATTCCTACAAGAATTTTTACTGAATTTTAACATAGTGAATTTTCCAAAAATGTAACTTACTTAAATTAATATAAAAAAAATAATTCTTAAAATCGAACATATCGTATATAAATATCTGATATACATTAATATTAAAAATTATATCTTTCATTCAAGAAACCAGTCCAGTATTAAAACCTAACCATAAAATGACGTTTAATCAATTTATTTACATAACCAATTGGATTTACATTGTGATGATCAAATGTAATTTAATATTATTTTTTATATCAATGAATAGTATAGTATATTTTTATTTTATTATTTTATTTTATCGTCGGTCGGCGACGCAAACCTCGTAAGTCTTCTTTCGCACAAAACATGTTATTTTCTACATTTCCTGTCTTTTTTGTTGATCTGCGTCGATCTACATTTATAAAAACTCTCGCAATATTTTTAACGGTCTTCTATTATAGAAAAAACAATTAATGTGGAGAGCTTTTTTAACCAAACCTTGTAAGATAATCTACTAATATTCTCAACAAGCTAAATTAATTTTTTTTGGTCCCCTGTTAAATTGTCAAAATCTAACTTACGAGGTTTGCGTCTCCAACCGACGTTTTGTTAGTTATTTTAAATTTGAACACATTAAAACCTTTACTTTTTTTTATATTTATTGAGCTTTCAATATTTATGTTGTAATCGGGGATTAAATATGTATAAATTTGTTAATATACTTAAAAAAAATAAGATTTGTATTTGATTTTTTTTTATTTAGGTGTAAATCAAACAAAGCAAAAGTAAATAATATGATTAAAATATATTTTCAGCTTTAAAAATTAAAAGTGTGTACTTAAAGTTGCCCAGGACTACACTGATTTTTTTCAATCAATATTCACTTGAAAATCATATACTCTTACAAAGAGTGGCTATAACTTTATAGCTGTAGAACAAATAAAAGCAATACACCTATCCCTCGTTTTACACGGGAGATACGTTCTTCATAAAACCGTGCAACTCGAAAAATTAATTTTTATATATAGAAACCGTGTAAAGCGAAAAATCGGTCATTTATTTCATACAAAATACGAGTTACGAGTATATTTAATAAAATATAATATAATAATATATTTAATAAAATATAATAAATCATAGAAACATAAAAATTATTCAATTTATTTCTAAAATAAAAAATATGCTTAAAAATATCTTCTTCATAAAAACAAAAAAATATGTAATTCATATAAATACAAAAAATATTAACTATGAATAAAAATCGTGTAAGATCGAAAACGTGTTAAACGAGTACCGTGTTAAACGAGGGATAGGTGTATATACTTGTATATTAAACGTATAGTTATGAACTTATAATTAACAAATACATTTCTTCGAAAAATCTTGAAACAATAATTTTTTTTTATTGGGTACGCTTGTCGTATTTCTTCAGAAATTATTCCAATTAAATATATACATATATATGAAGATTATGGCTCTGCCGTTTTATAATTATAAAAATTGTTAATTTTTTTTTAATAATATTTTATCTCAAAATTTTTAACTAGAATACAATATAAATATAACCAAAATAATTTTATTGTCTATCGTTTTATTGCAGTTGCGGCAACATTATATTGTACTATAATAAAAAAATTAAATTGGTTAAAAAAAAATTTCATTCTGAAATATATAAATTAAATGATATTTTACTCAAGATTAACGAAATATTTCAAAGTTGAGCATATTTAAGGTAAGACAGAATAAAAACTATAGAATAATGGTTCCCTCTTTAAATCAAGATCCACGATCATTGCAATGTGTAGTTAAAATCGAACGTTAGTTCATATAATTATGTAAAATCATATTTCTCATTACATACACAAATCTCGCACATATAACAAATCTCTATAAAAATTATTGTAATTAAAATTATCCGCATCAAAGTACAAATATTATATGAAGTTATTGTAAATGCTAATTTATTTTAGGTATATAAAATACAACGATGATTGAAAATTGTCATAATAACTTAATCCTTTAAATAGGAATCAGTTCTAGAACCATCAACCACGTGTCCTATTTCGGACACTTTTGCAGTAGCTCATAGTATACAACTGGAGGTCTACTATGTAATTCGAATTTGGAAGATGTGAATTCGCATTTTACTTTTTCGTACTATAAAATTCGAAGGTAGCATCATATTTGACTCGAAAGTAGCAACACTCCGATGTGAAAGTCGACTGGCCACATTTCGATTTACTATTTAATTCGAATTTCGCCTTGTTATTTTGGGATTTGAATAAAATTTTGCTCTACAAATATTTTGTTATCGGATGCGAATAAAAACATCAAAATAGTTTTTTTTTTAATTCTTTTTTAAGTAAAGTAATTAAGAAATAAGTTTTTTTTTCAAAGAAAATTATTTTAATTGAAAATTATTTTAATAAGAAAAATTTAGAAAAAATGTTTTTCGATAAACTCTTCTTAGAGTTTATGTGTGCAATGTCGATGTGTCTAAAACTTGATTGAGGGATAAAGGCGGTCTTCAAACTCCCAAAATAAAAACGCTTTTTGGACGAAGCCCTTTTTTCAGACATGACCATCAAAAGTCTTAACACGATGCGAGAATATTTTGAATGAGGATTCGATCGTGAAAATCAACTAAACACTCGAAAAGGAGAATATAATTTTCATTTATTTTCATAATCGAGTAATAATTCAAAATAAAGTCCCTTTTTTACTTTTTTTTTCTAAATTTTTGAAATTTAAGTGCCGGAGCTTTCACAACTCACTCTATTCACATAAAGTTTGAGCAAGTTTGTTCGAAAATGTTTTTTTTTTTCGGATTGTACTTTCGGATTCTATTTTCGAATCTTCAATGCAAAAGTAGAAAGCTACATACTAGACCCCCTGTTATTATAGTTTATTCCATTGTATCGAACAAACTAGCTCTACATTTAATCAAATCAGAATTCGATTCAAAACTACAATTTTTTTTTACTGCACCCTTACTTCCATATACAGGGAATAAATAATGAGAACGCGAAATAATAGAAGGATTTTTTATAGGATTTAGTTTGTGGTTTTATACAAATGATTGTAGAAATATAATCTTCAGTTCATGACTTTAAAAAACGTCACTTTGAATGAAAAAGTCTATGATTGTATAAAATTTATTAAACTCTTATGAAGGAAACATATTCTAATACCAAAATAATTCATTCAAAAATATTATTTCAATAAAAAGAAAAAAGCCAAAGAAAAAACCACAAAATAAAATAATAAATTTTTTTTTTTATAACTAAAAGATCACTTCTTATAAATATTTTCTTTATTTTTCGGTTATCTCAGAATGGACCCATTAAAAGAATGTTTCCAGATAAACAAAAAAACTTTTGCAAACTTTGATTAGCGCGCTTCGTCTGCATTCTTCTTTTTAATATTGAATAAAAAAAAATAAAAAGCTGTAAAAAAAAATCTGGTTAATTTATTGAAAAAATATATATATACACATATTTATATATGTACTATATAGAAATGAAGATAAAAATTAAGACATAATTTAAACAAAAATAAATAAAAACAGAAAACAACTGAAACCTTTTTGTCGCCTTTAAAATTTACAAGTCACTTTAAGTGACAATTTTATTTACTATTTAGTGCAAAAAAAAAAAAAAAATTAAATTTTTCGGAACATTTTTTAAATTTTATATGAAATTTGCATATCTCTGAAATGTCTTCGCTTAAAAAAGAAATCATTACAAAATCGTTAAATCGAAATTAATTTGTTTTAAATTCAAAATATAAATATTTATGTAAACAAGATAATTTAAATCTAATTTTAGTTAAATTGAACTCTCTCGACAATTTGATCATATACTAGAACTATACATTACGAGATCCGAAAACTCTTTTGAATTACTTGCGAGAATCATAAGAACCAACTATTGTACACATCAGTTTAGAAAAATTATTAATTATTGAAGATGTTAATTAGAAATATAGTTGTTAAAGTGCTGAAGTAGAGTGATTTGTAGTTGGAGTACAATATAAACTTTGCATGTTTGATGTGTGCGAAATGTAGTTCAGTTTAAAGAACAGAAAAAAGTTGGTTTTAAGTATAAGCACATTCACGATAGGAAATTTAGAAGTAAAAAGAATTTCAACTGTTACAAAAGTTACGAGGTAATGAGTAATATTAACTATTTTTCATGAAATTTGTTAATATAAGGATTGCTTTCAGGTCTTACTTTATACAATATAATAAATATCTATTCACAAATGTTTTTAATAATTCCCATAATATGGAATTTAATATCATAATATTCTATTTTCAATAAATTTTAAATAAAATATTTCATTAATTTAAACATTATAGTTGTATCACTTTTGATTTTATTTTAAGTTGTATATATTACAAAATCAAATCAACTAAACATTTTTCATAAAAGATAAATAAATATATTTTATACATTTATTTCGTACTAATCAACAGTAGCACTAAACTTCAATGCATCGCTATCATTTACCTGCGACTTAAGCATAGTAACATCTAAACAGAACAGAACGCAATGCATACTTAATGATTATGTGTTGATTATACATTTTTTTTCACACAAAGTATCATAACGTCAAAAACATAGACGAATTCGTCCAGAAAACTTTTTTGGTGATTCATTTCTCAAAAAATGCATCGAAATCGAAAGCAGTTTCAATGATACCATAACTAACTATCAATTTTTTGATGCACACTCAGTTTGACCGTAGACATTTCTAACATTTAAATATTTGAAAACATTATTTTTATACTACTCCATAGAGACATCTAGACTAAGTAGTAATACTGGTGATCTATGTGAAGCCTTAGTTTCAACTCAGTCTTAACTTTGCTTCAACTCTAATTTTCCTCGATATCTCTCAGTTAAATGACGTCAAATATTTTTGTAGCAGTTTATTGATAGTGTGAATACAAAAATACTCTTAAATGTATTTGATTGAATTTTTTGGTTTTTAATAAATCCTTCCATTCTATAGTCTAATTACTATGTATTAAAAAACTAAAAATGTGAAAATCTCTGAAATTCAAAAACAGGGAAAATTTGAGAAAAAAAATTTTCGTAAAAGTTTATAAATCACTCGTCACTGGGCTTAAAATTAATTCTTCAAGAATCTCAACATTAAAAAAAAAAAATTCTGTATAAAAAAAAATAATCATAACTTTGCTTTCAGATTCAATTTTGAAAAATAAATCCATATATATGTATATGAATAAAAATGTATCGAAGAGAATATTAACACAAAAACTGCGGAAACCAGTAGCTAAAATTTTTTTAACATAAAAAATGTCATTTTAACGCATTTACCCACGACGATAATATTCAGATAATCATAATAAATTTTAAAATTGAAAAATCCATTAATAATTATGGAAAGCAAAATGTTTGTCGCATAATAAATAACATATTTGCAACATAAATTAAAAAAAATAAATAAAAGGAAAAATTTAATGGCGACCATATAATACACTAAGAAGAAGATTTTAAAAAGCACTAAGAAGCAGGAAACTATTTAAAATGAAGAGTAAATCTGTAATTAATGTAGAATTACACTGAAAAAAAAATTACAAAAAAACAAAACATTTTCAACTTATAAGTGCTGCTGATATATTAAAAAAGATATAAATTTTAAGATAAATACTTCTTTGGCACAAATAAGTCAGACTGTACTGTCAAAAATATTTTTTAATGCTATTAGTAGTGATACCACTGAAATATCTTATAATAATAATAATAATAATAATAATAATAATAAAGTTTATTTCAATTCATTTTACATAATTACATTCCAACTTAACCTAATAAACAAATGACAATATCCTATGGATGTCTGTCACGACTGGCTATGATTTATTTTTACATTGTAATTCATCCTAATTACTTTTTTTTTTTTTTTTTTTTTTTATCTAAGATTACGAAGCTATATATTTTCCTTTTTATTTCAATTACAATTCAATTTCTATTTCAATTTCTATTTTAATTTCAAATTCTATTTAAGTTTATAACTCTAATTTCTAATTCCCTAACTCCTCTAAGACTATTAATTGGCCAACAAATAGTTCTTTATATTCCTTAATTTAACCTCTTTTTTTTTTTATTTATTCTAGTTCTCTTGCATTACAAGCCACGAATTTTAATTTTAATTTCATTATTAGTTTTCAAAAGTTGAACTCTGCAATCAGACTAGCTCTGTATACCCACGAATTAATCAAAAAAGGCACTAATTTTTCGTACGGTCCATTATTTAGTAATTCTAAAACCTGCATTTCTGTCAATACTCTCGTATTCCAGAATTTTTGCCTTAATTCCCCTAAGATTGGGCAATAACCTACAAAGTGGATAACAGTTTCAGCCTCCCTCATATTACAAAGTGAACATATTCTTTCATTACCCTGTCTCCACGTATTGGCATTTAACCCCAACCATCCTGCCCTGGCTTTTAGCACCCAGCTAATTCCTCTTGTATCCTTTATCCTTTCAAAATATCCTATTCCTGATTGGTAGTTTAGTAAATGGTACACTCCATTACTAGATGTTGTACCTGCTTTTTCGATATCACTATTATATCTTTGTTCTTTATCATTGCATTGTATTGTTCTAATTATTTTTTTCCACTCCTCTTCCCCTTCTGCCCACAACTCCCCTTCTATTCCATTCCTTCGCGCTAAAGTTTGTAGATTTTCGACCCACCCCAATCTATATTCTAGTGCTTTTTTCGCCAGTGCCTTAGGGAGTCTTTTTTCGTCAAATCTGTAAAAAACTTTAGAGATATAATTGCAAAATATTCTCAATGTGAAGAGGGATATGGAGCCTACACCTGTCTCTAATCTCAAAATATAGCTAGGGAATGCCTGTGGCAGGTTAAAAATTTTTTTTACGTAGAATCTTTGAAATTTTTCTAGTTCCTCAAAAACCTTGCTTCCCCACACTTGTGCTCCATAGCATGTTACCGATCTTGCTACCGCGTTAAATAGTCTCATTTTATCATCAAACGATACTTCTTTTTTTGCCACAAAGTTATTCCAAACAAGACCTATGCTAGCTTTACTTGCTTCGATTTTCTCTTTCAAATGGCACTTTAGATTGAGTGAAGGTGTAATACTTATGCCCAGATACTTATAACTACTAACCACTTCTATTAACCCCCCTTTCCACGTCCAATTTTCACATCTAGCCCTTCTGCCCCCACCCTGCTTCAGTATCATGATTTTCGATTTTGATAGATTAATTATTAGATCCCACTTGTCGCAATAATTTTCAAATTGATTAATCATTCCCTGAAGAGCTTGCGGGCTTTCAGCGAACAGCACCAAGTCGTCAGCGTATGCTAGCAATTTTACAAATATATTTCCAATTTGTAGCCCCCCATCTAATTCGGTTTCGAGGTCATTAATAAATAATGCATATAAAAGGGGACTTAACACACAACCCTGTTTAACACCAGTGGTGCACTCAAAATATTCTGACAAGGAGGAACCTCCCCAGACAGCTGAAAATGTGTTCGTATACAAATTTTTCAAAATATTTATAAATTTTCCAGAAACGCCTTGATGACGTAGTTTAAACCATAATTTTGTTCTATTTACCCCATCAAACGCAGCTTTTAGGTCAATAAAAAAACAATAAACTTTTTTTGTACCTGTTTTCCATTTCAACTCCACAGCGTTAAAAAGATTAAATAAATTGTCATGGGTAGAATATCCTCTCCTGAACCCTGCTTGAAATTCATGTAAAATATCATGCTCTTCTACCCAATCCGAGAGTCTTCTGTTTAACACCCCCGAAAAAACTTTTGAAATACCATTTAGAAATGAGATTCCACGATAGTTACTGGGGTCGTTGACGTCTCCTTTCTTATATATAGGGAATATTATTGCCCTTGTAAAAGTTTCTTCTACTTCCCCTCCCTCTAATAGCTCATTAAACTTTTTCTTTAAAAATGGTATTAATATCTGTGGTGCATACTTTAAGAATTCGACGGGTACTCTATCTTCACCTGGAGCTTTACCATCCTTCATCCCCTTTAAAACTTCACTTATTTCATCTACAGTAATTTGACTGTCAAGAATCTCCGAATATAAACTGGCATTAATGTCAAATACATTAAATGTCCTATTACATCTACTCGAGTTCAGACTTACTTCGAAATGATTTTTCAGCACATCAACGTTTGTGCACATTTTTTTGTAGTCAACGGTTTTCAACTCTGTGACCCATTTAAAATATATTAAAAAGTTAAAAAAAAAAGAAATAAATGGCGACTCGAAAGCAAACCCGAACTAATATGTAATTTTTGGGGGATTTTAAGAGGATTTTGGCGATGTTTTGTAAGCCATCAATAATTGTTAGGTTTTATTAGTAGATATCTAAAAATAATTTATATTCACCCCAGGAAGCTTATGAAATCTAATTGCTTTTCTATTGAAATTCAAATTTAAGGCTTAAGAGCTATCATTGTCACTTGAGTGAATTACAGAGTTTAATTTTAATATTCAAATTGGATGAAATTTATATTTTTATGCTTTGAGATTAATTTTGTATTGAAATTCCCTATTATTCATTCCTTATTTATTGAAAATGATACTTTAATGATAATTATAAAAAAAATGTAAAATAGAAGAGTCTTGAAGTATTTTCTTGTCAGTTAAAATTTAGCTTTTGAAAAGATTAAAGAACATTAAGGATATGGGCTAATAAAGCAAGTACCTATGAGCACGCCCAGGAAGAGGAAGGGTCAGAAGGGCCTCTTAATTAAGGGGGCCATAAACAACATTATACCAAACGATCAAAAACTTTACTTCGTACTTTTACGTATGTAACAAACTACAAACAACTAACTGCTCAATATTATATGATTTCTTTATTGTGGTTTTTAGTGGAATATTTATTGTGCTTAAAGTTGTAACATTGAATTGAAATGATTATATAAAAGTTTATTAAGCAGTAGTTACTACTTGATTAGTACTTACTAGCAGTATTTCACGTTTTCAAAAGTTTAAATTGAAATTGTTTTAGTTTTTTCTCTAGATTTGAAGTAACCTCTACAATTTAGTTTCCATTAAAACTATAGAAAATTAAAACTATAGAAAATTTTTTTCATTAAATAGGGGGGCCACATATGTTGTCTGACTTGGGCCTCCAAGTGTCTTTCACAGTATATATGACTAAGTTCTTTTCTTAAATCACAATTACTTTTAACCATATAAAAACTGCTTTAGTTCTTGGATTTTTTTTTGAGATATAATTTTAAAAAAAATTCTTTTAATAAAAAAAGAAAAGAAAATACCTATCTTTATATATTTTTAATTTTTACCTAGTATGTTTAAAAAAAAAGCTTTTGTACCTCTTCTTAAAAAAAAAAACTCTTTATATATATATAAAATTAAAATAAAAAAAACATCCATAAATATTCATATACATATAGCATTATATACTTCAAGAAATAAAAAAAAAAAATTAAATATTGTAGATATATAAAAAAAGAAAAATAAATTGCGAATGTTTAATCGATAAATCCACCACTGTTTTTCCATTTAGGAATACTATGAAAAATTTATATATAGTATGAGAATGAATCAACAAAATGTAAACAAAAATAATATTATACAGCGATAGTTATAAAAGTAAACATACATATATACATTTATCTCTATATAAACTTAGCTATAAATTTTTCTTTTATATTCTCTACACTACATTTTCTATGTGGGTAAAAAATTTATTTAGAGGATTTTCTCGGTGCACTATATATAGATGTATGTATATACATATATTTTTTTTCATTATTAAAATGGAAGTTTTCTTTTATCAAATTATGTATAAAAAAAAATAAAAATTCCAAAACAGTAAACTATAATTGAATGAATCTTTGAAAGATTTCGTTTACTATCGGATTAATTATTTAGTTTTGTAAATTAAATAATATTTCTAGGATAATTTCTATATAATATTCGACTATCAACTTATATAATTAAAGAAATTTTGATGATTGTGCCAATTCATAATATACTGTAAAAATCCAAAAGACTACCGCTGTCTCGCCATATATTGAAACATGTACATTATACATTTATTTTATTTTTTCTTTTTATTAAAATCGCCTTTAACAAAATTATGCATTTTAAACTGATCATTTTAGTAAGTATTTATAATTTTAATATTAATTATAGTAATTTAAATTTTTATTTTTATTTTTTTTTTCATATGTAAAATAACAATAAATTCATAATGTTATTGAAATTAATTGAAATTTTTAAGTGTGCTAAATACATAGGTACGGTATACAGACTGAATGTATTGCATTTTTAATTCTTTATTTCGTTGTAGCAAAACAAAATTTAAAACCTGTGCAACGCAGATTTAAGAAAATCCAAAAAGTGCACTTTTTAAAATAAAATATAAATTTTTGTTTTTACACACAGGAAAGTTGTATAAAGCATCCCTTTTAATGATAAAAATATAAAACTTTGGAAAAATTTGATATTTTAATTTTAGGATACGCTTTTGATATATCGGCACCTTTGTACAACATTGATTTTCCATAAACAAATTATATTTATTAATATACATAATATTAGATATTTAATTAAATGATTTTCAATATTTTCATATATGTATATGTAGTGGCAACACTACAAGTGTTTTCAGGCCGTGTCGAGCGAACGAAAATTGCAAGTCAGAGTTGAATTTCGCCAGTCAAACGATCAAGTTCGATTTTATCTCAATAAGAAAAAAGAAATTAAAATGGAAAAATTTAAATTTTTTTTTCTTTAAAATAAAATTAGTTAGTTCAAAATAAAATCCGTTTCTTTAAAATAAAATCAGTTTCTTCCCCAAAAAAAAAGAAAAAGAAGGAATTTAAAAGCTTTTCGAAAGGAAATAATTTATAATTCTTGGTAGAATTCGTATAAAAATCATAATTAAAATTAAAATTTAATCTATAATAAATAATAATTTTTACAAAATAATAAAATTCTAATTTCAAAAAAATAAAAATTCATAATTAAAATTAACTTAAGGTTAAAAAAAAATAGTGATATCTTAGAATAAAAACTAGGGGAGTTTTTATTTCTAAACCAAAACGTACAAACACAACAACCACAAAAGCCACCATGTATATTTCAGTTAAATAATTATGAGATTTTTTTCTATCAGTATTAGTATTATTATTATACAATATATCTACTAATTTGTAGTATCTTATAGTCAGAATAAAAGGCCCACTATAATGAATAAATAAATAAATAAATAAATTAATAAATAAATATATTTTAAGGTATACTTGAAATTCCAAAAAATATAAATAATAAATCAACTATTCTACAGATTTCTCAATTTCACTGCCATAGAATTTTCATTTTTATTTTATAACAGTTCCCTGGAAATTTTTTGTTTTTTTTTTTATTTTTATTTATATCATAGCCCCCAAAAGAGTTTTAGGTTTTATATACATACTTCAGTTAAATATATTATATTCATTCATATACAATTACTATGTATATATGAAATTATATTTATTTGTATTTAATACAAATTTATATAAATATATATATATGATTGTTGGTATATGTATATACATTTTTAAGCTCATCTAAATTTATTATTGAAAAAAATACATATAATAAATAAATACTTATATAGAAGAAAAAACATTTTTTTACAACCCAACTGGTATTTTTTTTTATATATATATTTTTATTTTATTTTTCATTTTTTTTTTTTTTTTGTATTTTATACTACTTTTATATTATTATAATTCATTTTTATCTTTCTGCAAAAAAAATTAACACTATGAATAAATTGTTATTGGAATATTTAAGTATATTAAAAAAATAAAAAATACCTTAATAAAGCTTTATTTAATTTTTTAAATATTTAAAACATTTTAAGTCTTTAAATATTTCGTTTGGTTGAAGTTGTTTTTTATGCAATTAATTCGTTACCCTATAAATACAATTTTTTTAATTATTTGTTGAAAAAATTTCCTGAACATTACTGTCAGGTTTAGAGAGGTACATGATGGACACATTAATGGGATTGAGAATATTAAAAATATTAGTAGCTATGAATTTGCGTTTAAAATATGAACACTGAAAAAAGAAGCTTAAAATCTTCCATTTATTATTAAATATATAATATATGTACAACTCTTTCAAAAATAATTATGTATACACAAAATAAGTAATTTTTTACGCCGAATATTGCTACTTAGAATGATATGAACAGATGTATTAAAAAGTAAACGTACGATTTATTTTTCCCTATGGTATGACAAATAGTCAATCGCGTTAAAGCCATAGTTCGATCTTGCCTGTATATAGATGTAGATAAATTATTCCTGAGGCAGCTATCTGTTTTTGAGTTAATGTGTAATAATAGAAAATGTTTCTTAAACATATTTTTATTTCATTTATAGTTTTGATGTATTTATGAATAAATATAATAAGAAGTACCTACTATGGATTTAAGAAAAAAGTTTAATATTCGTTACAGCTTTAACTTCACTATGATGATAATTTTAACACAATATATAAAATTTGTCAAATTGAGTAAAATTCTAAAATATCGTTGTACTTATCCCACGAAATCTAACAGTTTACACGATTTATGTACTGAGACTTGAAATAAAAATTATATGTAAATTTTAGCTTATCATAAAGAAAACATAAATTTGCAAATTATTCAACAACAACTTTGGTATACTGATGCGTTTTGTAAACTTTTCGTATTCTAATTTTATTTTTATTTTTTTTTACAAACAAGTGAACTGTCAAATAAAATATTTTATTAGTCATAATAATTCTCCTTGATTTTCTTCTTTTTGTTTTTTTTTTAAATATTTATGTAATTTTCATAATAATAAAAAAAAAATACTAACGTTGTTAAGGTAATAATTTTAGAAATTTACATTGTTTTATTTGAATTAAATTATTATTATGTTTCTAGATTATAAAAATATTTTATAGAAAAATAAAAAAAACCACTTAGTAACGTAGTCTAAGACTAATTTACTTAAAAAACATTTTTTTTAAATTAAATACATATAAATACTCTATATAATACATGTATGTTTTTGTGCAATTTCTGTGAGAAATTAGTTAAAACTCCCATTACAATATTTCATATTTAGTTTTTATTTTATAATATTAAATATTCATAACGAATTAATTTTTATTACTTCATTTTAATAAACAGCAAAAAATTTCCCAAATATTTTTATTTTTAAATTACAAAGCTATATATTATGCACAGCTAATGAAGAAATTTTATTCATAATTTTTGAGTAATAATAATTGTTTAATTTGAACTTTTCACCAAGTAATATCTTGACATCGCATTTGGAATTAAGCAAAAATTTTACAAACTATAAAATGATTTAATGAAAATTTCGAATTGCAATTTGTTCCTTTTCTTCAGTACAGGTCCTGGAACAATATTTCCAAACACATTAACAACAATTTTTTCAATGAATCTTTTTACTTGTTCCTATTGTAGATTTTTAAAAAATTTCACATTTCTCAATATAACTAACTTATTTAAGTTGAAAATCTCTTTGAAAAAAACCGAAATATTTTCACAAAACATTACAACAAACTTAAAGAAAAAAAAATTTTTCTTTAGAAGTTCAGAAATTACAGAGTCTTTCTGATTGCAAGTTTTCCCTGACAATTATTTGACTTAATATACCAACATACCAACATAAACATATAATTGCGTACTTAAATTTAAAAATTATATCTAAAAATATTTACATGCGATATGCAACATTAAGTTTTCATTTTCAAAAGTTTATTGAATGAAATCGAGAAAGAAACTGATATTTGACTGTAGTATAGCTCATTCCATTCTTTCATTAAAAGGAAGAGTGAAATGACTCGCGTAGTTTGACAGAGACTATGACACATTTTTATATAAAAATTTATTTAGGTTTTACATTAAGTATATATGTATAAGTACTTTATAAATTTATTTCAAAAGTCACAAATTTTATATTTAAAACAATATTTTTAATTTATTATTTTTTTTTTTTTTTAATTTTAATAACATATCAAAATTTTCCAAGAATTTTTATTGTTGTAAGAGTATACAATTAAATATATTTCTGAAAAAAAAAAAAAAAATTAATAACTTCCAAAAACCTTAATTATTTAACATTTTAATGAGCTATAATTTTAAATATATAATTTTTTTAATTTCATAGCTTATCAAAAATCATGTATTTTTACTAAAAAAAAAAAAACAAACAAAGTTCATTCAATTTACATGAATTAATTTTTTTTTTTTGTACAAAGTTTAATAATTTGTTTTGCACTGAGCATAAAAAATAAGGAAAATTACCAACATTAGCCCATAAACATTAAAAAAAATAAACAAATTTTCATTGCATTTAAACAGGTAAAAATTATTATTATGATTATTAATAGAAATTCGAACTTGAAATGCAATTTAAAGTTTTTCTGTTATTTTATTGTTTGCATATTGAATTAATTTGATTTATCTTACAACTCAAACATGTAAGAATTTATAGAATAGCTGTTCTCGATGTTCTATAATTTAATGGACATACTAACAAAATAATTGTTATTCACATAATCTACAAGCCAATTAGTAACTTAGCTAAATGAAATAACCTTGTGCGCAGCTATTAGTACATTGAAAAATGTATACATGATATGTGTAAAGTAAATAATATTATTAACTATATATAATCTAGCAAACAATTGATAGTTTTCCTAAAAAAACTGGCTAAGTTTAAAAATTATATAAATAATCATTGAGCGTAAAAAAATTTATATCAACTATGAAATTCTGCTCTTTAAATTATTATTATTTTTTTTTTGACTGAAATTATGCATAGTTTATATGAAAATAATAATTTAAAAAAAAAAATAAAAAATTGCATTAAATTCTCAAGTTGCATCTTTTTTAAGTATATACTATAATACTCCCCTTCCTGCAAAAATCATTATGTGTTTAATGTAAAATCTACTGTTTTATTAAACATTAAAGCCTAGTTTTGCATTTCGCATTTTCTATAAAATAAAATTACATTTGGAGTATAAATCAAATATGATAAGAAACCTTGAGTACTTACACAACTTGCTAATGCATTAAACTTTAAAATTATCTTTTTTATATGAAAAAAAAAACTAAGATTCCGTAAACATTCTATCTTCAGAACGTTTCTTGACTAATGTTCATATTTTTGTTCTTCTTTTTAATTATATTTTTCTATTCAAAATGAAAAAAAATTACAACCAGGTTAAAAAATTATTCTCGCACTTTTCATTCATAAACTATATTTTCTAAATTCTGAGGGATTTTTATAATTTAATTGTATTTTTATACTTGATTTAAGTGGGGTACTATTTTGTTAAAATCTCTTAACTTTTTCCAATGAATGAAAAAATGTTGTTTTTTTATCCTAGATTCCTACAAAATTATCATGGTTTCTATCAGTTTAAACGGAAATCCAACCTTAAAACTTAAAATCTTTTTTTTGTCAAAACTTGATGAACAAGTGTGGAATCTTCTAAATTCATTATTTTTATTATTAATCAAGACGAAAAATTTCTTAATCTTAAATTAAGATTAGGTATAAACATTTACCCTTATTAAAATATTTTTTAATAAAAATATTTTAATTAATTTTCAATTCAATTGAATTCAATATATTTTTCTTGTATACAATTTGGTTTAATAAATCATAAAAAAGTGTGCTAAAGTGTACATTATGGGAAATTAAGTTTTAATAATTTCTCATTATATCGATATAAAAAAAATATGTAAGTGTAATTGAAGCCATATTTGAATGAAATTTTCCCACAATGTAGCAGTAAACATTAAATAGAACCAACGATATTTAAATTGACTTTTCATTTTTTTACTTTTATTCAAAATCTAGTGAGTTTTGGTCAATTTTACCTGTAACTTTGTTTTCAATTTCTCAACTTTTTTAGAAAATTTGAACAAAGGTCTAAATTAGAAATAAATATTTCGTAGTTTTTTTTTAATATTATGTTCCTACATAATAATTATTTTGCATTATTAAAAAAAATTAAAGACGAATTCAGCAATAATTAAAAAAAATTAAAACAAAAATTAAATTGAAATACCTATTTCTTAATTTTTTCTAAAATCAATAAAATAATAAATTTAATCATGTCGACTTATGAGTTACAAAAAGTCCAAGGTTCAGGTAAATTATCTCTTTTAATTTTCTTTTTGGAGGTAAGTTATAATTCGACGAATGGAACTCAGTTGACACAGCTTAGAAAATTATTTAAAACAAAATTGATCAACTGCAGGTGTACTTCTTGATCACTTTTGCTTGCACTAAATTTAGGTAAATATAATTAGTCATTTTAAAACTTAACTTCTTTTTGGTTATTCTGTTTTTGTTTGATTTTGTTTAGTAACATTAAGGCTCTAATGGAATGTAATCGATAAAAAAAAGGAAAACCAGCATTTTTTCAATTGAACACTTTTACCTCAACACCGAAATAGATTAGTGTGTCTTCTATATATAGTTTAAAACTCTAAACAGTACTTTTGTTTTTCAACTTGAGTGTTGTTTTTGCTGAACAAGTATAATGTAAGAGGTCTGCCATCAAAATTGACTATGTGTGCAATGTGACAACAAAAGGGAAGCACTGTTAAAACAAACATACCTATTTAAATTAAAAGAATGAAAATTTGTTAGAATATATGTTATCTTTGCTTTTTACAGTGTTCTTCGAAATTATAATGGTTGATTAATTACTTAAAATTTAATAATTAATTGAATTTTTTTTTATTATATAATACAGTATTTCGATTCCAATGCAAGAAAAAGCTAAGAAAAAAAATATTTACAAACAGAGAAATATTTCAATAAAAAAAACAAATGGGATTTATTAATATTGTAGTATCATTTTTTTTCTAATAAGCTTTAATAGATTCAAAAAATTGCTAATAGTATGAAATATTTAAATTAAAAAAATTCAACTGGCAGCTATATTAAACTGGCTTAAGACAAATCAGTAACAAAACTTTTAGGAAATGACGAGAAAATCTTAAAGAAGAGCAGTTTTTCCTGGCAATTTTGAAATTAAAAAAAAAAATAAAAACCTATTTTTTATAAATAGATAATAATCATTACATAAGTAAGTTACATATTTGTGTTCTGTGTACATAATTTCTGATCAGCGCAAAATTTGTGAGAAGGTGAAAAAATTATAAATAAATAAATAATAAAGAAAGAGAGGTTGCCTAGGTGTGTCCGATATAGTAGAGAGCTTTAATTTTAAGTTCTAGATTTTTACTTTATTCTCCTTTTTTATGTAAACAATATAAATTTAATTTTTATTTCACTGACCATAACCGTTCTGGTTAAACAAAATATTCCTAAATTACATTTTTATAGCTAAAAATGATAAAGATATAAAAGTAAGTAGCTTAATGGTTTTCGCGCAAAAAATTTATTTCTCTCAGACATAAAATTTATGATTTCATGTTATGCAATTAGTTTGGAATTATTAATTTTTTTCTGTACGTATACATTAAAGACATATTTATGTACGTTGTACATACATTTATATTTTGTATAACAGACAGGTGAAATTTAATTCTACAGTCTGTAAAATTTAGAAATTTATATTAAATCCAATTAAAAAGGATGTTATGGACAAAATAAATAAATTAAAAATGCATCATTGTATTGTTGATAAAAACTCATTTCTTATCACATTAAATATTTCCATAGGATTAAATTTTAATGATATAAACTTTTCGAAAAATTACAACAAGTGGGTAATAACAAAATTTATAAAGTATACAGTACAAAGAATATAATAAAAACTATAAAGATGATACAATTTGATATTAAAAATGTTTCTTAATAAATGAATGAGTAGCCAGTTATAAAATTTCAATTTTCATATAATAATTTATTTATATTTACAGCATATACAATTAATTCTTAATTTTCCAATTTTTAATTTTTTAAAGAGTTCTAAAAATTTCACTGAAAATGGCATAAGTATTGAAATGAGGAAAATGATTTTCATCAAAAATCAAATCCTGATAAATATTTCGAAATTTTACAATATGAATTTGTCGCAAATTATCAAAGGTTACATTTAGGGTATAAAAATATCGTTGAATATCATTTCATTTATATTCTACTTCAGTTCAACAAATCGATCCTACGTTAGCTGTAAAAAAAATGAAGTAAATCTGAACTGGTTTTAGGGTTGTGAAGCGGAAACAACTCTTAACAATATTTGTGAATATCTTTGAAATATCTAGACCGGAAATATAAGCCTATAATAATCTAAACAAATTTCAAATGTAAACTTTAATTTCTTTTCTTTAATAAAATATTTTGGAGACAACTTAGTATACGTGTAAGGCAATGTAGATTTGGTGCGGTTTATTTTTTGTCAAAATGTCGAAAAAGTAAAAAAAAAAAAACGGACAAACAAGTAAAGAATCTTCATCAGAATCTTTTTTATATTAGAGTTGTCAAATTTTAATGAATAGTTTCATTAGAAGACAAAATATTCCGGAAATATTTTTAGATGTGACAGTGAACATATAGTAAAGGCATTCTACAATTCTTTTCTTAATTCTATATTTTTGAAATTTTTTCTACAACTATTTTTCAAAAGAACAGTAATTATAGTTATTAAACTAATCTGAAATTGTTTTTATTAAATAACCTTGAGTAAACATTGTATAGTATATTAATTGAAAAAATAAATAGTATATATTAAACAAATATCTAGTTATTTAAACAAATATCTAGTTGTATTGTAGAAATATATATATAGTCAAAACTGATTAGTTATTTTCAATTACAAACTTGACTATACCAAATTCAACCCTTGCATACAATGTTCACTATTTTCTTCTATAATTTTTCTAAAATTATGCCGCGTTCCAATGTTAAGCACATACAATTCATTTATATATATATCCAACATCAAAAATTTTAAAACGTATTTCCAACAAAATATCTAAAATTAGTCAACTTTAAAAATATATATATACATTTATAGTAAACTATAATTATTTTGTCTTTTTGCTGTCAGTCCGTTGTTCAAAAACAACACAAAAATTCACATCAAAAAATTAAAAAAAAAAAAAATTATAACAAAAAACCATCTGGTTATTATTTTCTATTAGTATTAACTACATAGAACCTTTTTCACAAAGTTTTAATAAAAATTTCAGTAAAAGTAAATTAAAAAATCCGCGAAGAACCTTATGACCTGTTTCCATTGTTATTGCGCTGTTTAAATTTAAAGTCCTTTGACCGATCTAAACCTAAAATATTGTAAGGACACATAATATTTATGTATGTACTGTTGGCGGTCTGATATTTTGAAAGCAAACCAAGTGTGAAAAACAACAAAATATTTTACTAAAAATATACACAAATTGTATGTAGGTATGTATATTCATTGAAAAAAAAAAAAAAATAAAACTACTTATTTTGAATCTGATATTAAAAAAATAATAATAAAACGAAAACGAGAATTAATAAAATGATAGATATCCTCTGGACTTATATCCATTTTTTTTTTTTGTAGAAGTAAAGAAATTTTATGCATTAAGGGAAAGGTTAATTAACAGTATAAAATGTATTTTAATTTTTAACTGTTTTACTAAATATATATGTAGGTAAACATGTTTAATACCATATTGCACTGAAAAAGGGTGCATTTTATAGAATGCATCGTCCGAACAATGAAAATAAATCAACAAAGCTACACTTCTTAGCTACATATATTAACCATGACCTATTAACTATTCTTATGGGCAGAGAATGAAGCAAAAATATACATACGAGCCTATGTTATTCAGAACGAGCGGTCTATGAGAGCAAAATAAGCCAAATTCCAAATTTGAACTAAATAAAATTTCTTATTAAATATTTAAAACTGATCGCGGCCATTGGGTTAGTTGTGTGAAGACCAGGTTCTTTTCTATACTAAGTTTAAATATATAATTTATTAAATATTATAATGATTTAATTGGAGACTTATGTATTATTTTAATTTCTGAATATATTGAAATATTATCCCTTTTATTTATTTTGGTAAACATTTAACTCGAATTAAAAACAGAAAAGTTTTGAAAACTATATAACTACTACTAAAGACATGGTAATAATTCGTTAAACGTGATAAAGTATTGTATTATCATTTTATTTAAAAATCTTTCAGTCCTACCTAAAACTCTAATGGACTTTTAAATTATAGGTATTTTAAAAGGATATGTTATAAAACAAAAAATAAATTACTAATATTTCACTATCTTTTTGGTCAAATGTTTTAGGAAAAAAAAAATATACATTCAAAATTAAAGTTATAGTTAAAAAAAAAAAAAACTAAAATAAATGAGAGAATAGCCCTACAATATTTACATTCCATGAATAATCAAAGTGGAACCATATGGACAAGAAACTATGCACGTTACACAATACCATTATTATTCATTTATCATTTTCAGAAAATACTAAAATTTCGAAATAAAAATATTATCTAGAGAATTATCTTTTTTTATTGTTTCCCAAATTAAATTAAATATGTTATGTATGTGCAAAATTTAATTACTTAAAGGTCGAAGCAAGACGTCTCCATAACGTCAATTTTCGCATATTACTTTAGGTTGGATTAGAAATGATATAGAGGTTTCAGTACGTTAATTATGGTAATAATAATAATACTCACTATTTAAAAAGATACTTTAAATTTAAAGAATCAAATATAAATATCTTTTTACATACATTCATCTACATTCAATGTTTATTATCTAGAAAATTGTTGATTTTAAATGTATAGAAACTTACGATAATATTATAGAATTAAAAATATAGAACAACACCTCATAAATGAATTATGAAGCCCAGATAGATTTTCTATTTTAATATTTGTTTCATTGAAATCCATTTTCAGATCCCAGCCCAAATCCTAAAAACATTTTATTAAGTTTCTTCAATCGACACCTATACTCATACACCAATTTGCATGGAAATTAAGTTTCGTGCCCAACCATTTTTTATGGTTTCACTATCTATCCAATTTTAATCAGAATCTATTAAAAGTTTAAAAAAAATTCAAAATTTATTTATTTTGCATGAAAATCATTTTGATGAAACCTTCTACATCCAGAGTCCGAAGATTGTAACCAGTTCTGATAGACGAACAGACTGTGAATATAACAATTAATCCGCTTTTTCACTTTTAATGGAAATTGGGCTAAAGTCCGATTTAGAACTATCAACTTTGTCTCAAATCGGTAGGTAAAATATTAAGCTTATATACTTTTCCGCAGTGAGGCTTTTAGAGTGCGGGAACTTTAGGGAAAATTTGTGTAAAACTTTTTTTTTTCACTTCTAACATTATTCTTCCATTCTTGTTCAAAAATTAAATTAAATTTAGTTGCAATAAACTGACGTGCAGTGATCAGCGCGCAAAAAAAGTTTGCGTGTCTTTATAACGATTTAATGAATTTCTGTGTATAAAGTAAGTTATATCTAAAAATCTAAAAGAAAATTTTAATAAAATTTCTGATAAAAATGTGGATACAAAAATATACATTTTATGTTATATGTTATATATACATTTTATGATTTTTCCTTCAATAAGCTGAGAAAAAAATTAATAGCATTATAAAAGAGCAAATCAGTGTACAATACTTAATATTTCCTAAATAATATTTATTTATTTTTGTAATTCAAACTTTGTGTATACATAGAAAAGCAACAATTTTAAAAATGCGTTTCAAGATGATTTAATTTAATAAATCTGAGTACCTACATGATATGTGTATGTACTTAATTTGGAACAATTAAAAACTTTTAATGAACTCATATCGTTGATTAAATATAAGTTAGTTTCATCACGAAAACTCTGTTGTATGTAATATACGAGACTTTTGTTTTTTTTTTGTAAATTTACTAATTTACTTGTATAATTCTACAATTTTTTATTATATGAAAAGTTGTGACTCCAATCGATATAAAACAGAACAATGAGTCAAAACCGAAAAAAATAGAGTTCTACCAGCCGCACAAAACAACGTGTACAATTTAGAACTTGTGTAATGTGTTAATGTTTTTACAAGAATTATGAAGATATAGAACTGTTTTCTAGCATATTTACACAAAATAAAAGTTGCAAAAGAAAATTGAGGAAAGACAATCGGAAAAACAAACTAATGCCAAATTGAATAAACGAAAAAGTTTATACGCCACAACTCAGCACAATAATAATATGGCTGAACTAAATTTCTTAAATTTGAAACAAATAAGATAAAATTTATAGGTATGTAATTGCTTCTTTCAAAGTAATTTTACTTTATTTACTAATAAATTAAAAAATAAAAATAAAAATAATAATAAAATAAATTAGTTAAATATAATTTGAATAATTTAGCTTAGTTTTTTGAAGTAAAATTAGACTAGCTTTTATGTGAAATAATTACTAACACTTTATAACATGTGCCCAAACGATGCAATTCGAAATTGATTATGCATTTTAATTACGAAAATAGAATTTTAAAATATTTTCACATTGTTATTAGTGTGAGTGAGTGAACTTTTCAATTAATTATGTTTATATTTTATTTAAAAACTTGTTTTATATCACATTCAAACTCTATTTTAGTTAAATTTATTATTTTTTTGTTTTTTTTTTTTTGTTTTTCCATTTGACATTATGTTTCCCAAATGACATTATGATTTAAAACTAAATATGTATGCCACTTTATTTCGGATCCACATTGATATTCGTCTTAATCCAATTATTATTAAACAGTTTTATGAATTACAATATTTCTTATAATGAGCGGTTGATTGTTCATAAAATTGTTTCTTAAAAAAATAGAAGTAAAAGATATATTGTACAATATAGAGTGATTAAAGATACAAATACTTTAATATAATAATTATAACATTATAATAATTTTTATAATTAAGTAAATCTAAACTACAGTAAAAAAAAATGTATTGACAAATGTCAATTTACTCTACACATATAAATCAATGCTTGTTGGCTAGGTCTTCTCGTATCTAACATAATTTGTTTGTAAAGAACACTGTTATATAGTGGTTTACTTTGTTTTAAAATTTTCATGCAAAATGTAAAGCACATTCTTTTATCATGCTGGTTTAATATATTTTTTATTCATTAAGTCCGATAATCTAATATTACATTTTATTCTTTTTTATTAAATCTATAATATTGACATAAAATGCAATTTGCTAAAAAATGTTTCTCAAAAACGAATAAGAAACTAACAGAAGATTTTTTGTCTTACAAATTCTATATTTATTTTTATGATTTGAAAATATTTCTAGATATTCGCAAAGTTCGAATTTCAATTTCTGACCCAGAACCCAACTTAACCATATATGCATAATATACAAAAAATAAAAATGATTAATGTTATTATCACATTATTATAAAATCATTTATATATACTTTAACATTAAATTATTATATAAGTTTACCATAAATATGATCAATGAAATCATAATAAAGTATCACATTACCAAGCATAATTTTTCTAACGCTAAATTATCACGTTTTACCACTCAAGTTGATTTGTTAATCTTTTTTAAAAATGAATTTCTTTTTATTTGTTTTTTTACGCCAATCCCGCCTTTTCAAAAATTTGACACCAAATGATTTGTTATCAACATTAAATTTAATTTTCAAAAGAGTTGCTTGTTTCTTTTCTTTTTTTATTTTTATTTTTTCTGCGTATACAGAATAGTCTTATGGTTGAAATTTTTTGCTGGTCTCAGCATGGTTTCCCCCTGTGTTTATTTTTATATCTTATATTAGGAAATTTTATTCAACTTCATAGATCACCATATAAACTAATAAAAAGTATGATCGAATCAAAAAATTCGCAAATTTCAATTATACAAGAAGAAAATTCAATGAATATGAATATGAATATTATAGAAACAGAAAAGTATTGCTATAATTTTACGTGTTCTTTCGAACAGTTTTTATGAATAATTTAAATAAACAAATTTCTCATTATAAAGTGAAAATATTGCAATTTCAGATTGAACTATAATCTAAAAATAATTGTGATAAAATTTAGAAGTTTTTCTTACGATTCTTGAAAAAATAAACTTGAACAGAAATAATTAACAACCTCGTTAACAACGTTTTAATTTACAATAGGTATACCATTATTTTCCAATAGTTGGTGTTCTTAGTTGAAAGTTGGTCTTTGCGTGCTGAGTCTTCCCGTCGGAGAAATCTTTTCAACAAATTATTCAAATATTAAGAGGACTTGCAACGATCCAAATATTTTTGTCCCAAATTTATTTTAAAAAGCCGTTTTAGATTATTTTAAAGTTTAATTTAGAAAAAAAAAATTCATTCATAACCTCTGGACTGTTTTATGTCATAAAATAGTTTTAAAGAGATTTCGCGAACTTAGCCTTAACCGATTCTAAAAAGTTTTATACCATTTTAAAGTATGAAACAGTCTAAATTAAACTTTAAAATAATTTAAAACGGCTTTTCATAAAAAATTTGGGAGAAAAATGTTTGGATCGTTGCAAGTCCTCTTAAACGAACCAGATTTGTTCTAATTATTAAAAAATTTCCTTATATTTTCTAAGTCTTGCTGCACGAAAATATTGAAAAGATTTAGGTTTAATTGCATAGGAAAATAAAAATTCTACTTTGATCTTTCTCGGTAATATAATAGCAGGGGTGTGTTTTGTAAAAATAAGAGTATTATGCGGGTCTAATTCAAATTGGAAGAATTTGTCTAAAAACCCGACAATGTATAGTACAGTTTAGTTAGATTTTTTTTACATATATAAAACATCAAATTTACTGAGCCTTGACCCAATAGTTTAGTATTGTGTAGCTGAAATATAATACACGCTGTTCTATTTTGTACAAACAAAAAAAAATAATTTCCTACCTTTTGCCATTTCTTCTTCGTCTTTTTGTTGCATAAACGGTTCCCAATTGACTCATAGTGGCTGCCAGCGCGCTGTTTTTCTTGTCAAATATGAAATTGAAAAATTGTAAATATTTTTTTTTTCTTTTCCTTTGATTTTATTTTTGTTTAATCATAGGTAAAAAAAAAGCGCGCTGCCAAACAGTAGTTAATTTAGCTACCGTCGGTTAAATTTAATTTATTCAAATTTAATAATAATTTTAATGCAATCATAGAGAGAGATATTTTCAATTAAATTTTTCTTTTTTTTTTTTTTACATTATCAGTTAAAATTTTTTACTTTTTTTTTTCGTAGGTATTTTTATTTTTTCAATTTATTTCTTTTTCATTTTCTTATAGCAAAAATGTTAAAATATTGTACATATATATATATATACAGATATACATATATATTTATTTTTAAGATGAATTAATAATAAATTAATTTATTAATATAATTTTTTTTTGTTGTTGTTGGTATTTTATACAAATTTTAAATATTTACTTTCAATAAATGAATCTAATTTGAAATTCATAAATTTTAATGTAATGAATTTTTTTTTTTATGTAACAGAAAACACTGATGTTTAAAAAAAAAAAAAAAACTTAAAATGCGGCACAGAATTTAAGAATTTATGCAAAACATCTCTAGCCAAATATATATTTCATGGAAAAAGAAAAAAGATAATTATGCAGATTTTAAATCAGTATGATCGAAGTAAGATCATATAGGATGACTGAGTGTAGATTATGATGTTATCAATACGTAATTAATGTTTATAATTTAGTATGAAATAAAACTACTTCAAAGAACGATTTAGCTTTATATTTATAAAATGAAAAGAATTTCGACAATATTATATTCTTTAAATTGCACAAGATAATGGAAACAGACTCTGTTACAAAAATGGTTTAAACATTTGAAATGGATAATGATACAATTTTAAATACAGCCCAAAATGAATACATACAGCCGTAGTCTTGCGTGTTTCTAAACAAAAGCTATAATGTACATAAATATGTCACAAAATATAAATTTTTGATGGTAGAAATCTTGATTGGGTTATTCGAAAAATTTTTGATCCATAGAACTTTTTAAATTTACATCGAATCCATCACCAAACTTAATAAAACAAGTTTCGTCTGTGTCAGAATTAAGAAAATTTTAAAAATTTTCTAGGCAACTTCAATATCCAATATCATTTCGAGATCGGTATTTTCGATCAGACCAGATTCTAGATTCTAATCAACAAATCAGATTATTAGTAATTGGTACACAGCGCTCGCTGTAATGTAGAAAATGAGAACTCGAAAATTTCGTTGGATTCAATCCAAATAAATTATTAAAGCCGAATTTAAAGATTATTGATTCAAAGTAAAACAACAATTATTTCTGATTTCCGTCGCCAAGCCGCCGCCTATATTTTTTTTTTGTTTTTCTGAAAATGAATTTAAAGAAAACCTTTTATCACATTTTCAGTATTTTTTTTTTTTTTTTCAAGTTTAATTTTTTAATATTATTTTTAATTTCAATTTATATGTAAAATAAAATTTTTTATTACTTTTTTTTAATTGAAATAATTTTTATCAAAATTTTTTGATTATAATACCTAGGTATAGGTATAATTTTTTTTAAATCTTTGAATTAAATAATAACGCCGGAAAACGGAATATTTTGCTTCTTACATTTTTTAAAATTTATTTCCCGTTCCCGAAAAATAACAAACACGGGTAAAAAATCCTTAAAAGAAAATTATTATTATATTAATTTTAAAAATGTTTTTGTCTAATTTATAAAATTTATAAAAATTAATTTTCTAAATTCTAAATAATTTTAATTATTTTTTTTTTTTTCAATTAAATAATATTTTACATTTAATTTTGTTTTAAAGCTTTTTGATATAAATTTTTTTAAGGATTTTTTTTTTTTTATGATTTTCTCACACAACCTCTTTGAGAACTCAAAATGAACTAAAAGAGTCGAAAAGAAAAATTTTTTAATATTTTTTTTCTGTTTTTTTTTTTTATCAAAACAAAAAAAAAAAAAGGAAAAATTTATATAAAAAAAAAAGAATTTTTTTTCAACAAAAACCACAAAGATGGAAAAAATTTAATTTAAGATTAATTTTTGTCCGAAATTTCCAATATGAGAGAGAGAAATTCTCATTTATTTCGTTCATAATTTCGTTTAAAATATTCGTTTAAAAAAAAAAAAAAAAAAAAGAAACCGCTTCCAATATTGGAAACTCATATTCGTATTCGTATATATATATATAGTTTTTTTTATTTAAACAAAACATAAGATTGTATGTATAAAAGATACTAAGATACTTTCAAAATTAAAATACATTTTTTTTTTTAAATTGTGGGTGTTTTTTTTTTTTGTTTTGTTTAACTTATTTAAAAACAGAGAAATTTTTTTTTTTCATTTTTGCGTCATATTGAGTTTTTAATAAAATGATTCGGTATTGAATGTTGAGTATTGATTAATGCTAAATGACTTTTACATGAAAACAAAACTTCGTTGAATAAAATGTAGAAAATAATGCTAAGCAATATCTAAGAAATATCTGCTAATTGATTACCTAATTTTTTGAAAGCAATAAAATTCTAAATTATAACTTTTTTTTTTTAAGATATAATTGGAAATAGATTACTAAAATACAGAGAATTAAACCCAGAGAGCTTTTTTGAGCTTCATTGCAAATCTCTGTTAATTTCCTATTAATGGGACCAAAAGAATACTATATTCGAATTTTGATCGAATTTCAAACAAGACCTTGCTATAAATGCCAATTATTAATAAAAATATTTCAAATTTCTTAATTTATTAATAAAAATATTTCAAATTAATCGTATTGTTTTTTATTATTATTTTCTTCCACAAAAACATAATATTTTTCTTTGTAGTATTTGTATTTTCTAACGATTTGTGGTCTGGAATAAAATTATTGTGGTAATCAAGCTCGAAACTGCAATAAATATTGTATCTTTTTTTCTACATTAAAATTCTATATTATTTCCATTTTCGATAACGAAAATACTACAAAACTACAAAATATAAAGGAATAAGAAGAACAACATTTTAAGCAAAAGCCACCAATTAATACTAAGAGAGATTTTCTGTTTTTTTATGGAGAACAAAGTTATCTATAATAAAGTTTTTATTTCTTGTTTGAATGAAAATTGAAAAAAAAAAAAAAGGAGTAAGAGATGAGAATACAGAAAAAATTCTGTATTACAAGTAGAAAAAAAAAATTAATAACTTTTTTTTTAATTGCATATAAAATTAAAAATAAGGAGGAGTTATTAAATTATGACAGCAATTAATATTTTATATTTTTCTAATAATATTTATATACACTTTAAAGGTGAGACTAAAATTGGAAAATTTAATTTTTTTTTTCAAGGGATGATTTCAACGTGGTCAACCAAATTTAATTGCAATTCGATTATTATGAATGTAAAATAATATATGTTTTTCAATTATGACTACAAATGGGATATTTAGAGGTAAAGTTATAGTGGAGCTTTCGTTCATTAAACTCATGGAGCCGAAAATTAACACTGACTATGTAGGGAACTGGGCATTGGCTTTTGATTATTTTCTATTTAATCTTATATATTTGTATCGATTCTGATTTATTTCACCTTTCATGAAAACTTACAAACCTTTATCTAACTAATATATTCTAATCGAGTCTAAGAAATATGTAACGAATCCATAATGTTTAAAATTCCAAATCTAAATTCATGTGCAAATAATAACATAATAATGTATAATTGTATACCTATAGTATATAGCATAAACTATATCAAAATAAATATACATACTATATAATTATAATTAATTTCACATGCAAATGTGTTTGTACTTTTTTAATACGTCAGGCGTTAAATTGATGCAATTTGGTGATATAGCGCAAAATAAGGATAAACTTAATTTTTAATAAAAAAAAAATAATTATTTACATATGATATGTAAAAACCTACATATAGTTTTTTTTTTTAAAGAAAAATTGACTTTTAAAAGCATTTTCTGATTAATTAGATAAAAATGAAAATTAAGTTAATAAAATTTGCGTGCCATTGATGTCGGCAAATCAAAGAAAACAAAAATATAATTTTTAGTATTCAGTATAAGGAGTAAGTAAATTAAATTATTATGAATGAGCTGCATTCGTATATAATACATATGTATGTATATTTTATTTAATGAAAACATAAATTTCAATATTTTCTAAATTAATTCAAATTTTAATTTTATTATTTCTCAAAAAAAAAAACAACAACTATGATTATAATCAGTTATGCTGCAAATTTGATTGTTTCCAAAATTCAAGATGATAATAACGTGCGCGCATGCTATATTAGCAATAATTTATGTGTTAATTAAACATCAGATAATAATTTGCAAGCTGGTCAACCGAATGAAATATTACTTCCTAGAAAGTATTTGTTTTTTATTATTTTTTGGATAGGACATTAAAGTTCAATTGCGAAAGAAATATATTCATTACACACACACGCAGAGAAATGCCTTTTCATTCAATATGATTATATCAGTCATAGACTCCTAATCATAACGAAAAAATAGCCTTATTATTAAAAATCTTCGCGCAAGATGAATAATCTTTGCATATAATTACTACGTTATACATCGTGATTATCTTATGATTTACCTGAAATCATAAGTTATGATGCTTAATCATGCTAGTCATAAGTTATGATTAATACAAAAACATTTTTTTTTCACTTTTTATTTTATTTTCGGTGATTAAAATTCAGATTATTTACTTTAATTACTAAAATAATAGTACATAGTTGAAATTTTCTGTAATGTCGCTAAAAAAAAATAAAAAACCAAATTTTTTTTGCTTTCTTCGGGATTCGAACCTGCGTCCTTAACATTACAAATAGCCAACACACCACACAGAAAATGTGTATACCAAATTTATATTTTCTATTTTATGTACATTTTAAATTTCAATACCGTAGCTGAGTGGTAGTGTTGGCGGATTGCAATGCTGAAGACCCAGGTTCGAATCCGGAAGAAGACATAAGAAATAAAATTGTAAATTTAATAAAAATATAATAAATAAAATTTAATAAATTAAAAAAATATTAAAATATAAAATAAAAAAAAATTAAATAAATGAAAATTAAATAAAAAAAATTAAATAAAAAAAATTAATAAAAAAAACTTAAATTTTATTTTCTTATGTAAAATAGCAGCCATTACTCGCTTTTAAGACGTAAGAAATGAAATCGATATTATTGGGTTGCAGGATTTATGATTTTGCAGTCATAGTGATTGTTTTTACCCTTAGTCATTGTTTATGATTAATATTTACGGTTTATGATTAGTTATTAAGAGCTGAGTTCTCTGACTGCTTTACGCATATGTACAATCGTCATAATCATAATATCTGATTGGATTTCTCTCCGTGCAGAACAAAAAATGTTTTATGGTGTATTAAGGTAAGATTTAAAAACAACCATCATTTATATCCAAAAGTGGACCCTTTACGAAGTCTAATTACTGTTTTAGTAATGTTCAGGATAAACAGAAAATTTAATGAAAGTTTAAATTAAACATTAATTCAGTTAAAATCATTCTAATTTAATTATAAAATAATTATCTGAATTTTTAATGCTATCAATATAAGAATAAAAATTGTAATCCTTTACAAAATTAGCCAACCATATAAATTTTTTAATTTAAAACTAAAATAAATTACATGAAATCAATAACAATGAGAATTTCCACTCGCATCAGAATTATTGTTCTATGTATGTAGGTATGTCTGTGATATATAGCCGTTGAATAGCAATAAAAGAAAAAGAGTCTTCGTTTATAAAGTTAATCTTAAATCTTTTTATTGAATCTTTAAAATCTTTTTTTATCATTTTTTAATTAAATTTTAGTATAATTCATCTATGAGAATAGTGTAGACTCTTGAATCTCTCAACTAATTATATATGTATTTCGACAGTATTTAGTAAAAGAAAGAAATTTTTTGCTTTATTAATATTATTTATAGTTATTAAATTATAATATGTGTTAAAAATACAATTATAATTTAATAATAGTATTATGATGATTCTAATCTTTAATGGATTAAGTGGAAACCTATATTATTTTATGACGTTTACTTCAAATTCACTTTATAAATTATAGATTAAATTTATTAATATGGATATTTAGCCAAGCGAAACATTTATTTAGCATTCTGATTATGAATTCAAATTATAATTTTTCCATGATATCGGATTAAAAAATAAAATAAAAAAAATGAGCAACTAATTTTGTTTTTTTTTTTTTTAATAAGAAATTTTATTACTCCAAGGGCGAATACCACAAGAAAATTACAAGTTGTTGAAGAAATTTTTGAGATAGCTTTTAGCTGTTTTGTGTTTTAACAAATTTACAGCAATTACACATATTAAAAATAAATCACAACTCTGCTCTCATTAGTCAAATTAATTTTGTTTTAAATTTTACATACAATTGTTTTGAAATATATTTTTTATTATTTAATAAAACAATATTGCAACAAAGTTGAATACAACTTTATTCTATTCAAAACCTACGTATGTTATTATTTATTTAACTTTTTATCATATTTAGCACTATTGGCATATTAAATTATCCAAAAAAAATTAATAACTTTTCAGACTATAATAACAAAGTTATGACTCAATCGTTTGGCTTTTAAATTTCTATTTGCAATTATAGTAGTTAATTTTTAAAAGTAAAAAAATATGTTATAATAATAAAAGAATTGTCAAAAACCTTTTTTTTTGCACCTCCTAACACCACATTTATTACATTGCATATCTCTGATATTAAAAATTTGTGTAGTAAATTTTAATGAGAATTTTTCCCTATGCATTTAAATTTGGTTTTAAAAAAATATATAATAATTGCACATGATTATTAATTTTAGAGAAAATATAACAAAATAATTAATTTGAAAAATAAAATAAAAAAAAACAAAAAACAATGCAGAAATCTTATTTTAATTGCTAAATTATTCATATAAAATCAAAATAAAAAATTTATTCAAAAAAAATTATTTAATTCTATTATTTTTCAAAAATACTCCTTCATAAAAGAAAAAATTAAAAATCATGATTGCATTTTAAAAAGTTATAAATTTAAAATAATTTTCCATACAAAAATAATAAATTTTTTACAAAAATTTCTCTAATTTTCTCTGTCAAAAATTAATTTAGACCTACCTCTATTTCCGGTAGAGTTCCCACCTGTACGCATTTGCAGCGTACTGTATACTTTTCACTCCGAAATTACTTCATTGTATGCTGTGCTGTGCGCGTGCTTTTTACAACCGTTAAGAAATATTCTACAATGTATGCTTTTTCGCCTCTCTGGAAAATTCATGCTCATTTCCAACATTTGATTCAACATTTTTCACTGTTCCACTATTATTAAAAAATGATTATTATAAAATACAAATAAAATATCGGAAACCAAATGTCACATTAAGTTCATTCAAATTTCTGTAAGCTGCGCCGCGGTGCGTGAGTGAAATGCCGATTACTGCATAAAACTGCATAAAAAAATTTCAAAAAATTGTAAGGATGCGTTGAAAAAGTGGGAACCCTAATTTCAAGTGTACTATACTTAAAATATTGGACATTAGCAAATTAAATCTGTCTCAAAATCATTAATTTTAGTTCCTTTTCCTGTTTCACATTATTTTCCCAAAATGTCCTGAATCTTATCAGCATATTATTTTTTATCTACAAAATACTGACTGACGACAATATGGTTCGTTACATACTCTTTTTATATAAAATTTTATATAAAACAAAATTGCAAAAAATATATATTTTTTCCGCAAGTGAATAATCACAATGATGATGTCAAGGTGAACGAAAGCTTAAATTTTAAATTTTCCACATTTTAAAATTTTTAAAATTAATATACATTATACATTAAAAAAATCATACTTCAATATGTAAACCGTATGTTTCTAAACTACTACCTATACTATACATATTTTGCTGTTTTGGGAACGGAAAACTTTAACAATAAATAAATTAATTGAAGTATGAAGTTAATAAAGAGGGCAGAAAATTAACAAATTTTTTTAATAGAATTAATTTGTATCACAATTAAAACCGATTCATAATTTAATGGAAATTAAAATATAATAAAATTAAATTATTGCTAATCGGATTTTCATTAAAAGTGCTTATAAAAATGAGCAGACCAAAAAAGTCTCTGACCTCTTGAAATATATGTATGTTGCTGGTGTTTATTTTTTTTTTTTGTTTGTTTTCTAATTCAAAAATTAAAATAACTTAATTATGCCAAGTCCTTGCTTATTTTTTTTTGTTTTGCGCCATACATATATCCAACATAACTATAATAATATTATGCCATCAAAAAACAGAAAAATAAAAGAAAACTTTGTTGTTAATACCTAATACTATTTTTAAGCAGACCAAAAGATTTCATTCCTTGATTATTTATTAATTCAAGTTTTATTTTTGAATTGTAAAATATTTGTAATTTATGAAGGAATATATATAGCTATATAAAAATAGAAAAAAAAAACAATAAATAAGTAGTGGTTTCATTTTCCACCATAATTGGAGTAATTATGATATTAAAAAAAAAAAAAAGAGTGCTAACAAGGGCGAAAAAATCAGTTAAGTCTTTTTTTTGTTTTTGCGTAAGCTTTTATTTTTCTATCATGCATATTATAGTCCTTTATAAGGATAATACTATACTGTATAAAAAAGTATATAATTTAATTTATGTTTGAAAGAAAAAACTGTGTTTTGTAAAAATTTAAATTCTTATGTAATAGGAATATCCTGCGAAAGTATGCGTCATCAGTGCCTGACTAAATTTGGTAAAGTACCGCACTGTCCAGAATACTCGACACCAAGATTCTATAGTTTTGATGGTACATTACTTTCATTAAAAAGCTTCTTGAGAGTTTTACTTTCTACGTTATAATCATATTTATCGATTTTTAGTGCAAATTAAAGTTTTACGTGTTTTTGTTGATAATTTCTTTAAAGCTTTTTTTAACTTAAAGGTGCTCTTAATTAAATTTAACGAATAAAATGTGAATGCGGAATTTATGAACATCCTGAACAAAAGTTTAAAATGTTGATGAAATTTTAATGATTTGGACTAAGGATATATCACATCCAACTCTACAATATTATACTCGAAGACCTCTGCCATATAGAAGAACATAATAAATTTCAAGATACAAAATTTATTATCCTCTTTCTCGATATACACATACGTTATCGATTTAACAATATCATTTTACTGCGATTTATAATAATAAAAAATAAAAAAAAAAAAATGAATATTATATTATTTTGTTTTTTATTATTTATTTTCAAAAAGAATAAAAAATAAAGAATAAATAAAAGTATAAAGTTCTAAAAGGGTCGGCAATTATTATTATTATTATTATTATCCATATATATACATATATATAAATATATATATTAAATACGAAAATAAAAAGTTTTATTATAAAAATTGTGACGTTGATAAGTTTATGCTTGAAGAAGAAAATATTTTATAGCACCTGCCACAATAGGTACATATATATAGAAAACAGAAATAATCGTAATACTTTTAGATTTTACGTATAGGTATATATTATACCTTAACTCTATTAAATGTAAGTACAGGGTTTTTTGTTTCAGAAATTTTGTAACAGAATTTGTGAAGAGTTGAAATTGAAATACTATGTATTGCATAATGTTGTACATATTTCAAAATTTCGTATTACGAAATTCTATAATGATATTTTTTGAATTGTAAAATTCTCTAGTGGAAATTTCAAAAATATTTTGTATATTAGGCAAAGAAATCTGACAAGTTTATTACAGTGCCAAAGGTATCCACAAAAATTTCAATTTTGAATTTTGATACCAACGTTATTACCTTACCTTTGTATAGATATCTATTATTATAGTAAAATTATGATGAACTGAACTTTTATTCACAGATAGTACCACATATATTGATTTTTTAAAATATTAATATTCTTTTAATAAAAGTTCATTTAATTTTCAAATACTTTTCAAAAATGACTTTCCAACATTTATAACGATGTAGATAGTGTAGATCTATTTCATCTAACCTAATTAGACTCATTGAAAACACAATTTTGTGTAGCTATTGATCTGAGATGTCAATTTTAATGAAATTTATAAAAATGCTAATATCATATTTTCGTATTCTGTGCTACCTTATTGTATTAATTGTATATATATTTAATTTCAATATCTTTAAGTTGTACTCGCTTGTATTAAGCATTTGAAATAAATAAATAAATACCTTGAGCTTTCACCCTATCTCCCTGTCAGCTCTTGAAGAGATTATGTGAAATTTTCGGACATCCTGTAGTGAAATTTGGATAGTTTTTTTTTAACATTTCCACAATTTCCAAATAATGTTCTTTTAAAAATAAATTTTATAATTTCAACAAAAAAATTTATCAAAATCATGTGAAGGTAAATTTTTTAATTTTTATTCAGTAATTTTAATATTCAATAAAAGTATAATGCAGAATAATGTCGCTTATAAGAACACTATAAAAAATAGTTTGTAAGCAATAAAAAAATTGTCGTTTCTCTTATTGGCGTTTGGATTTCTAAAGATTTCGTAAAATCACTATATAATAATGTTGAATTTCAGTATCATTGTCGACATAAAAAAATAAATAATCTCATATTAATTTTAAATAGTGAACAGACAAACTTTCTAAGATCCTGAGCTTAAGTTATAGTTTAGAATTGTATTATGTATATAAATGAAATTTCATAAAAATGTAAAAGTAAAGAACGGCCGCAACATAAATACCTAATTTTTTTTTATTCCGATTCTTAACTTAAAAATGGTGCGGTGTCTTCAGGTAAACTGGCATGCACATGAAAGCGACGTAAAGTAAATTTATTTTGTATCGTTTTGGTTTTCAATTTATGTCACTTTCCAGTAAATACATAACATACATTTACTTCCCTTCAACAATTGCACCATAAAGACCTAATGTATTGAATTAATCTATACATTTCTATTACACAAGCTCTAGTGAAAGCTTTAAATCAGTTCAGATTAAGCCTTAATAAAGATATAAAATCATTGGTTATATATTTTATGTTAAAAAAAATTATAGGCTTTTTTTTAATTCAAATATACACATACACAAAAAAAAATTTTTAATATTTTATTGGAATTATTCATGATTTAATGTTAAAAAATTATGTAGTAGGTATGTAAATGTATTATGTTTATATATATGCCTATTAAATACCGTATATCGAATTATTCCAATTTAAATCTGAGTAAAAAAAACACAGTTATTCCATCAAATTAATATTGAAAAAAGAAAATCCTTAATTATATAGGATTGGATAAAAAAAAATTTTTTTTCATTTAAATTGCAAGCTTGATATGAATTTTAAACACCTAAAAGGCTTTAAATCCCAAAATCTTAAAGTTATTTTATTTTTTTTTAAGTTTACATATATATTGAAAATACCACTTAAAATGCGTTATTAATGATGATAATGATTGGTAGTATCATTCTCAGATTTAATGTAACTCTTTCATTCCTTTCAATAAGTAGTATTATTTTGATTCTGTAAAACATTTTTTTTCATTTTTTAACTTCATTTTTATTAGTTTATTATTGATTCATTTGGTTATTTATTACGCACACGTTTCAAATTTAATGCAATTTCATTTGTATATTTAAAAATTTAAAAGAAGTTAAATGTGGAAAAATATCAATAATTCGTGATATATTCAAGAGATGAATGAACAAATAAGGGGTCAATTGATAAGATATAAATATCTCACATGAATTTGAAGTATGATTCGATAAGGTTTCAATATGATATTTTTAAGATTTAAATATACATATATAGAATTTTTAAATGTGAATCTTTTGAGCAACTGCGAGGCACCTGTTTTCTAAATTGTAAGACTGTACATAAACTATATATTATATTTTAGGGTTTGAGATAATTAAAGAAATTCGATCATCAATTTGCCTAAGTATCACCATAGATTAAGAATACAGAAAGATTGGAAGCTTCATACAACATTTCGGTATTCTTAATCTATGGTATCACTTTCGTAAATACTCAATCCTGAAGTTTTTAATAGTAGATAATAGCTAATAAATAACCCGCACAGGAAACTTATGAATCTTGTTCATTATTTGAGAATACTGAAAGATCATTGAATTGTTCGTCCTGATATCAAGCTTAAAACTCATTAGAATGACTGACTTGACTATCGAGAATGTTCGAGGTAGAGTACGATTCAAATCACTTGACCAATCCGTTATGCAAAACTTTCCCTTTCAATTACAAAATTCCATACAAAATTTAGGGGAAATTTTATAGAAAAAAAGCTCATGAATTTTGTAATGGAAAGAGAAAGCTTTGCATAACGGATTGGTCAAGTGATTTGAATCGTACTCTAGTTTGAGCTAGTACAAAAATAACATACAGTTTGTTAGAGAAATTTTGATATGGATACTTAATATGACGTTATTGTTTTCTTTGTTTTCAAAATCAAGTATATCCAAAATTCAAAGCTCAAAGCTCAAAGTCAGTAATTCAATGTATGAAATTTTTTTTTATTTCGTTTTTTTTTTTTTTTGTGGAAAACTAAAATATACCTGTGAGAAAAATTGCTAAAATCAATAATATTGTAATGAGCCATTACAATTATTTTGGCGCTCTTTGATTACAAGTCAAGCAATGATTTTATAGCAAATTTACGCCTTTAGACAATAAAAACGGAATAAGAGATGAACCAATAAAATTTTATTGAAAAAAGTTACTTTATGCAATTTTAATTTTTGCCTTTTGATTTCCGGCTACATTTTTATGGTTATAATTTTTTATTTTTTTTTTAAGTTATTTAAATCAAAAATTATGGATATAAAATATACATATTAAATCATTAGATGTCATTGCGAACATTTTGATTTTAATTGAAAATTGCTTTTTCAAAATATTTGTAATGAATATAGGTATACAAAAGGATTTCGGTATTGTGTATCTTAGTGTGTATCTAATGATGCTTAATTAAAGATAGTAGTACAAATCATTATATAATTTATTGATGAATGTATTGTGGTATCTCAAGGCAAAAAAACCTCCAACACTTTGTGAATCCAACACTTTGTGAATACCATACAATGTAATATAAGGCTCCAATATCAACAAAAACAAAATATTTGGATATTGGAATTAAAGGTGATAAATAATTGAAATCCAAATGAAAAAAAAAATTAAGTTTTTGTACATACAAATTGAATTCAATTTCCGATGTAGGCGCGATAAAAAGGCTCGCGTACTGTATTGGTAGAAAGCAAACCAAATCTGGCAATTAGTTTTGGAACGATTGCGCTTGCTCTTGCTTTTGAATTTGAAGAAAAATTCAAATAATTGAAGAAAAATTCAAATAAAGCATACATATATAAAATAAGTTATCTTCGTATTAAAATTTAATTTTGTAAATAACGAATATAACTTCTAGCGGGAAACTTATGAAGTCATTGTTGTAAAAATTTCAGCATTGGAAAAATCTGCTAACCAGAGAAAAAGTTGGTAAAGTTTCCGTGTTTAATGAGTACTTAGAAATTTATTTTAAAAGTCATCTAAATATATATAAAATCCGTACCTACATAGATTCCTGATTTGATTCTTATAAATACTTCTGATCTTTTTTTTTTAAAAATGCTTAAGGAAAATTTATTTATTTTATAACTTTCCTCAGCGATTTTTTTTTCTACTTGAAAAATGTAAATTGCTATTTAAAAATATTTAATTTATACTTTTGTTTTTTCACTATCAAAATATATAATTTTTTAATGTCAATTATACAACAAAAGACTTCCAAGTATAATATGGAAACGCAAATTATTCCTGAAGAAATAAACAAAATTCAAATAATCCATTTATTTCACATCTACTGTTTTTTTATATGCCCAATAATATGTGCAAAAACTTTCATCATATTATTAATTTGAAATCGATTTCTTTTATTCAACAATTAATGGGGTTTTATTACAAATATAATTATTTCTCGTCTCCAATTAAATATAGGCTCGTTTCAACCTGAAGGAGCTTATTCATTTTTGTGATATTTAAAACACATCCGAGTCGAACTCAATCTAAAAGTACAATTTTTTAACTTACGTTTTCTTCAGCTGCAATCTTTTATTGTTAATAAACATATGATTGATTTTAGCAATATATTTTAAATTTTTAAGATCTGAGCTTTTCTAAAAACTCGAAAATTTTCAAGAATTTCAGAACGTCTAAAAAAGAAATATATTTATAAGATAAAACTTCAACCTGAAAGAAGTTTAAACAGAAATATTGAGGAGAAATTTATCTTCTTGCGAAGACAACATCATTTTCTATAATGCAATAATCTCTTGAATATTAACTGAAATAAAAATTAGTTTATGACCCCAATTATAACAAAAACAAATTTACTAAAATGCTTAAAGCCCAAGTTATTCATTTTTTTTTTTCATTCTTGAATGTGCAAGAAAAATGTTATTTACAATTTGTGTTTAAAACTTTATACTAATTTTAATGTTAGGCTCATAAAACTGAAACTACTATTTAAGAAGTTTTATGTTGCTGTAATTTTAAGGATTTTTTTTTTTGTTTTCCAGTTTTATTTTTCTCAAGGAGGAATCGCGGGCATACTTCTTTATATGTACATATATATAAAGCTATGCTAACACAACATCATTATAGCATACATATGTTAAATATAAGAATTTATTTTTTCGAATTGAAAAAAATGGTAATTTCAGAAGAATAAAAAAAACGAATCGTGAATCACCATATGAAGACATAAAATTTAAGAATATAATTTAGAATATATACGAGGTATAAGGTATTTAAGTTGAAATCTGCCATTTTAATTTAAATCAAATAAATTGAATTATACTTAAATCATAAATATTCTGCATCAAAATTGAACTTATTGGTCCCAAATAAATTATAATCAACTCAAATATGTTATAAGTACTGTAACTTATTACATCCTGTATTTTATTTCATTTTAGTCATGAAGTTGTATTTACTGTAACTATAACTAATAAAATAGTCAAAGCAATGAGTCTGATAAAATTATTTCCAAAATTTTTAAAATAAAGATTTCGGAAAATTTTGAAGAACTATACTTATGTGTTGAACTGATTTTTTAAAAACTACAATAGGAAAATTTTCTGTCGCGTCCTACATCCAAAAATATTCAAAAATATTCATAAAACGAATTATGACAGCTTAATCTAAAATCTATACATAACAATATCAGTTTCACAATTTCTTCAATACAATTTTGTTTTTTTTTGTTTTAAATGCAAAAACCACCTGTAAATATTTTTTTTAGTTTTCGGAAATCTAATCAGAAGGAATATTTTTAAAGCAATTACATTAAGTAATTTTTTGCTACATTATTTTTTATGACCTACACGAAGTTATGACCTCGTTAACCAAATTTACTCAAATAATTATTATGCATCAATAATATAATTAATCGATTTTGATGCGAAAGGAGCATTTTATAAAATCTGAAAAAATAACGCCAATCATATTTTCGTAAAGGTTCCGTAGAGATAAATTATTTTTATTTGCGGTGAACAAGAAATAATATATGAATACTTCAGTAGTATACTTGATGAATCAATGAAATAATCAAATTGCTCTTTCTAGTTGTATCATATATGAACAAAATATACTTGAGTGAAAATCTTGTCTATACTATCTACATTTAACAATTTTGACTTAAAATAATTTAAAATTATTCATTTGACTTCTAAAAAAAAAATTCGCAATTGTTAAAATTTTGTACAAAATTGTCAAAGAATGATGATAACTACATATTACATATTATTTTGAATTTGACCATCAGAGGCCATAATAAAAAATAATTTAAAAATTATTTTTGTCTAATTTTGAAGGCGACAAGTATCCTATAATGTTTGCGCTTAATACATAATGCTTAAAAATTTAAGGTTAATGAAATATTTTTTATCCCTTTTTGAAAAATAGAAGAGTTTTGCAATAAAAAGTTGAATTTGCTCTGAATATTGTATTTTCAAATAGTTATCAAGTCTAGAAATTCAATCATATAATAGTTATCAAGTCTAGAAATTCAATCATGTAAATATAAAATTTTTATGTTGATGGAACATATCATCTTAGAATTAAGATAGTCTTTGTTTTATAAAAATTGTATGCCACATAATGTTAATTCACATTTATAAATCTTACCCGTTGATATTGTATGCTTGCATTAGTGAGAATATAATTTGATACGAAAAAGTGACCAAGTTTCACTATAATAATTTCATTTGAATAAAAATGATGGTGATTTCAAGCAATAATCTTTCATTACTATGTTAACATGATATTGTACATCAATCTTGTTCAATGTCGTGCAAAATTTTCATGCAATAAAAATGCGAAAATGGTAAGAATTTCTATACCTTTTGCAAGTTGTTATAATCGCTTTAAAAATAATAATAATAAAGTGTCATATTTGAACACCTCCTTATGATTTTTATTCAATATGTTTTTGTACATAGGTATATAATGTATATGAATTAATATATAAATGTATATCATATTGTATATTATATCTAATCTATAATATATTATTACACAATATTTGTACCTATATAGGGTACGCTTTGAAAACTTTATTTTATTATGCGTGTTTGTTTTTCATATAGTAAACATCGTTTAATAGTATAGTACAATAATTGTTAATAGTAAATAGAGTAAAAATCTAATTCGCAATTCTTGTTGTAAATATTCACATTGATGCAGTTGTTAATCATACAAATTATAATAACTTCAGTTCATAAAATATTTATTTTTTAGAATAAGAAATTTATTAAAATCAAACACGGTAGTTGTTAAAACTAAAATGGTGTTCTACTAAATTTATATATTTCTAAAATTCTATAATAAAACATAATATATTGCATATATATAGATATTATGCTTGTATAATAAATTGCATTTTAGACCTGATATAGTTGTTTTATCTAAAATCATTATTGTAAAGATATTATCAACTTTTTTATATTAAATCTTCATTTGATACGATTTTTTTAGTATAATGTTATTATTATCATATTATTTTATTATACAAATGAGCAAATTATGAAATTGAAGTTCACATTTTGTAATCTTTATATAAATTTATTGAAGTTTATCATTATAATTAGTGTAATACAGGTTTTGTAGGGATTGTAGTATAGTAGGTTTTGTGACGATTACAACAAATAAAAATGCAAATCCACTGATTATTTTATTCTTGCCCTATATTGATCTTACGCCTTGAGAAAGAAAACTGTAAAGAAAAACGCAATATATTGAGTGAAACAGATTTGTATTTTTATTTTTATTTTGTTCTAAATGTAATTCAATTCGAGAATAAAATCAAACATAATTTTATACAAGATTCATAAGTTTCAAATTTAGCTTGGATATATTAAGTAATCTGATCATAAAATTAAGAATATTTTATATATCTATATATTTATTTTTATTCATAAAAGTAAATAAAACTCTATTTCCACAATTTACAATCATACGAACATTTATTATATATGTTTGTATATATAATACATAAATCATATTATAGATTTGAACAAATTAAATATTTTATTATCGCGCTAGTGTACAATAATTATAACTTTATTTAAAATTTCTACTTGACGTCACTTAAATGCGTGCGGTTTTTTTAAATAAGTTACATACAAAAAAAAAATTTTCTTTATCAGATTAAATAAAATTTGTATTCTGTTTTTTTTTTTTTATTATTTGTTAATGGATTTAAACAAAGATTAATTATGATTTACTATGGGAAGAAACATAAATCATCCACAGATGATTTTTTTTTATGTTCTTTCCTTAAAACTAATTGCGGTAAAAGACATCAAGTAAAATGCGCATTATTTTAAAAGTTTTTTTTTTTAATTTCAATTAAGATCAGAAAAATTAAACAATTGAATAAAATAATAAAAACTATGCAAGCGGTACTGGTTTGTTTATTTTTTTCCCTAACATTATATTGTTTATCTTGTTAAATGTAATCAGTACAAACATCAAGCAATTTTAAATTTTTTTTTTACGTCATTTAATAGACAAATTTCTTTAGAATAATATTTATAAATTAATTTATTTCTTATTTTTTGTATTTTTAACTAAGTTATTAGGTTATTAAGTTACTAAAATTTAAAATGTCAAAATTTTAATTTCATAGAATATACCTTTACTTTTTAAAAATAATACCAGATGTGAAAGCAAAACATAATAATTACAACACACAAAAATATCGATCACAAGTTTTTAAGTAAAGTTGATATCCACTAGGGATTTGAAAAAAATTGACCTGACTTGAGTTCTAATCCTAAAAACCTCAAAAAGAGGAAAATAAGACAACATATTATTATTCAAATACCATAAGAAAATTTAATATCAGGTTAATAACTTCGGGAGAAACTTTGAACAGATATGGGGTGAAAAACATTTTACTTTAAGTAAGTAATACAACCAAGAAGCAAAAGTATAATGTGTATGAGGTGCAAACATTTGACGAATTCGCACAACATTACCTCAACTCGATTTGGAAATCGTGTCGGATAAAATGGCTTTAATAATCGACCATAATAAAAAATTCAATAATATATATAACGTAATAATCACACTGAGATAAAAAAACTTGCTAAAATCATGTAAAAATGCATTAAATCATGTATTTTCCGAAATAAAAACATTTCAATGACGGTTTTACTAAAATCAATACCTTTTGGGATTAAAATTTTTTTAAAAGAGAAAAAAAATTTTTTATTTGAATTTTTTTTTTATTTATTTCTTAATTTTTTTTTTTTTATTTCTAATTCCTTATTTTATTTCTCTTATGCCCTCTTCGGGATTCGAAACTCAGTCTTTAGCATTTCAATCTACCACTCTACCGTACGCTTATAGTAATAAATTTATTGAAATATTTTAATTCAAGAATTTTGGAATAACCGAAAGAACATAAATATTGGTTTTTTTAAATTTTTTTAATATAATCGTTGTTGTTCTTTGTATAAATATACTAGAACTTGATTTAATGCCAAAAGTCCTAAAATTTAGCACGTCTTTTTTGTCTCAGTGATGTAAAAAATTTGAATTAACCTTCTTCTAGTAAAATTCACAAAAAGTTAATTAACATATTGTAACCATGTTATAGGGGTTTCCAAATTATATGAATATAAGTTAAGTTTAGTTTGAAATATCACCTTTTTATTCTCAATCTCTAAATAAAGTCACAAGAAAAACAGAAAGCAGTGCCAAGTTCATCTACAAAAAAAAAAAACGACAACATTTTTTGTGATGCTCACCAAAGCTGAAACGACCTTATTACTAATTACAACAAGTATATGCAATAATTGAAAAATAGTTTTCTTTCAATGAATAATTTTTTAAAACAATAGTAATTAATACACTTAATAGCGAAAATAAATTAATTATATATTTTATAAAAATTATTTTTGATGATAAAACCGGCATCTTTTGATGGTAAATTATTATTTAATGTATATATGAACATAAATATTGAAATTACTAAAGTTCCATAAAAAATGAATTCGAATTAAAACATTTATAATATGTGTTTGTACAATTGTACTCTAAATACATTAAATATTATTTAATTGCGCTTATATTTCAATTTTAAAACAAAAAAAAAAGAAATTTTATTGGTTTAATTTTGATTGACAGCTTCATATTAATCTCATATAACAATTTAAGTTGTTGAACACATGTACAAAAAAAAGAAAATTTTCCAATATTTTTGCTTTTTCTTAAAATAACTTAAAAGTGGTACATTGTATATACTCAGTGAAAATGAGAAACAAATTTCTTTTTGTTTAAAGACTTCCCAAAATAAAAATATTTTTTACGAAAGCTGTTGAATTATATTCAATAAGTGTTAATCAATCATTGGATCAGAATTATAATTTTACATAAAACCACAGAAAAATATATTTATGCACATAGGAATAATTTCATACAACTTTTTTAGTAACAAAAATAACAGCTGTCAGTCAGCTCCATTTGATAGTAATACTATGAAATGGAGCTAATACCCACCAGTTATTGGTTACTTAAAAAGTTGTATGTGTGTACTATATTTCTGTGTGATAAAACCAAATAGCAATTAATCATATATGTGAACATTAAACTATATATAAGTAGTTGTCTATGTAAAAAAGTTTAGCACAAGTAAAAGATCAGATATTTGTTTTTCCAATTCAAAACTGTTTTACAGTTAACCATGACAGCAAACACTTGCTGGTTACATACGAGCTTGCGGTGTTATGAAGTCTACGTTTTTTTCCAAATAATATGAAATAGTTCTCAACAGAATTCGAAAATCATAGATATCATTAATTAAGTGTATTATTGAAACACATATGAAAGTAAAGTTATTTGATGTAGAAAAAACAATGACTCAAAATCTGCTAATAAAAACAAAAGCACAATACACTAAATTGATGCTCCTTGCTGTTGTGTAAATAATACTTTTTTACGGGTAATACATAGAAAGCTAGGAATATATATCTGAATATGTATGTGCATTTATCGGTTTTATTTTTTAAGTTTACTTTCTTTAAAATCAAAAAAACTTCAAAATGTAGGATCATTTCTGAAATATTGAATCTTTATTGTTCAAAATTTCTTTAATTTTAAGGTCTTAAGAAAAATGGATTTGCCTATAGTAGGCAGAGTACGTCAAATTTATGTCATGTACTTGTTATGTTATATGAATGTATGTACATAATTTAAACAAAAGTACAAATGTGAATTTTATAAAGAACGACGACACAATATAGGTTCAATAAATTAATGAATAAATCTGTATATATTCCAAGAACTCAGAATTCAACGAAATGCACTAATATCTTCCTAAATTTTTCAGCAAACTTAAACATTTTTAAGTTCATCTATTAAAATAATTCTAAAATTGAATGTCAAAATTAAGAGAACGATGTATTTATTCGTAGCATTAACATTAATGGATAATATATTAAAAATTCTTTCAATAATTATTAATTATTCATAATTAAAATTAAAACTATTAAAATAAGTAGGTATAACAAAAAAATGTATATGTAGTTATTTTATTGTTGAATAAAATTAAACGCTGCCTTTAATCAGCTTGCGCATAATTTCGTTATGAATTTAATGGTAATTTTCAAAATAATATTAAAAGCATATAATAAATGTTAAGTTGATGCCCTTTTTTATTTAATGTTGCAGGAGAAGACAGAAGGATTTGCATATACACATTGATATGGAATTAAGAACTATTATTTCATATTTTTATGGATAACTGGTTTTAACAAAAGATAAACCAAATATGTAAACTACTGTTTTGAGATTTTTTCGACATCAACTGCAGACATTTTTTTTAATGAATTGTAAACGGAATAAAATTTTAAATGTTTTTTAAAACATAATTCTTTAACACAAAATTTTAAAAATTTTAAAATAAAAACCATATTGTTTTTGTGCAATCAATTACAATATCGTTATCAAAATTTGTCAAATTCAACAATTTGAACTAAAAAATCGCTTGAAAACAGATTTTTTAATTTAAATTGTTCTATCAAATTTCTTGAACAGAAAGCATAATTCACATTTCCACATACAACATAAATTTTATATATGTAATAAACTTTTCAATATGATCTGTAATATCCAAAAAAATAATCAAAATAATCAGTAATTCTTACATACTTTCAAAGTTCAGTGTGTATAATTTAATACGGGAAATAATAATAATAATGTATTTAAATTTTGTATTTTTTTCAGAATTTTTATTTTTAGATCATACACATGTGATATGACAAAAACTGAGCTTTAAAGGGTTTTTTTATATACGTATATGTTATATATATATATACTATGGCGGACAAGCAATTCGAATTGATTGTTATGAAACGGATACCATTAAAGAAAAATCATAATCACTATAATTTTCCACAAGAAAATATTAATTTTAACTGCACTTTATGCATTGTAATAATACATATTTTTTTTAAATTTTCAATAAAATTTTACGTACTGGCGTACAATTTTATAATGTGAATATAGGTGACATTGTTTCTTGCGGTCAAAATACCGCATTTTTATTATTTTATTAACATTATATATATGATTATGTATATTTATTATACTAACAATAATTATTATATACCTATATTGTAAATTAAATAAAATGACATATTTTTATATTTTTGGTTTTTCTTTTTTGAAATATATACGCTTTCCTTTCTAATCTATTAGGAATCGATTTCAATTCTTCGAAGGCTTTATTTGAAAACTTATACCAGAACAAGTTATAGTTAAACCATGCCAGTAGGTGTTGATAATGTAAACGTTGACTGTGATAAAAAGATTAGTATCTGCGTTTCATAAGTAAAAATTGTTGAAGCGAAAATGAAGGTAAGAGGCTGGGATTATGTTTAAAAACCTGATCAGGACAGATGAAAACAAAAATTATTAGATTCATGTTCTAAATATTGTGAGCCAGTCTAGCTTGTTTAAATTAAAAATAATAAATGTACTATCTGTGGGTATTATGAAGAATCAAATAGGTTTACATTTACATAGTTGATATTTTGAGAATCATTTCTCAGTGTACACATTTTCAAGAGATTTTTTGCTATGCTCTAATTATAGAATATATTTCGAAATTAGGTCGTCAATGTATTTATTTTCATATTATTGTTATTCTAATGTTATTTTTTTTTTAATTCAAATGTTAAATTTTCTTATAATTCAACAGCTTTTAAAAAATGTATATACAAAATTTATATATACAAAATACATAAATAATATATGCACAGTATACGTAAAAAATGTAAGATTATAATATACAATATACAAGAACAGGTCAAAATTAATAGATATGTAAATACTGTAATCAATATCGCAGAAAGCTAACTTTCGCATCATACAAACGATAACAAGGAGGCATCGCATTTTTTGTTCAAATTCATAACTTTTGACTTTTTTTTTAAAGCAGAACAATTATAAAATATTCAATAACAAAGTTTTAAACATTATTTAAAATTGTAAAAATAAAAAAAATAAATATTCTAATCATACGATACTATACCAATTTGTAGTTTAATTCACACTAATTCGATTGTTAACAAAGTTTCAATCTGTTATAATATATCTATAATCTGCATTCAGTTAATGATAATATTAATATTGATTTAAAATTAAATCTAACTTTATTTACACAACAGTTTCCAAATTCTTAACTGTTTAAAAATAGCTTTTAAAGTTTTTTATATTTTTTTTTGTTCTAACTAAGCCTTTATGTGATATTAATATTAAGTCCGTTTTAAAGCTATATTACGCGAGAATTTCACGATTCTGGCTTTATGTTCTTTAGATAGAAGAAAAATCGATTTTGCGTCGTTGAGTAGGAGCTGTATTATAACAACCATAACCATCCTAAACAGAATTCAGAATTTAAGTTAATTGCGGCTCAAATTGATTAACTTATTTTCTTATTGCGCGTACATTATGAAAAATTCAAGTTGAGGGACAAATTTACGAAAATGAACTACATTATATAATGCATCAAAATGAAGAGACTATGATATTTTTTTTACTTTCAATATATAAATTTTAAAAATCTCTTATTAAAGTATTATAGTGAACCCTTGAGCTGCTTTTCATACCTTTTTTATGATATTGATGATTGGCATGAGCAGTAATTTTATATTCAAATTACATAATCTATTCAAAATATTTTATAATAATAATGTAATTTACAAAATTTAAAAAATAAAATCATTCAGCTTTATAACTTCTGAATTTAATTTTTAGCTTGAAGGTTGAACTTGAAATTTTGAACCATTTTTTTAAAAATCAAATTATTATGTTTGAGATATTTTAGAACGTTAAAACAAAAATTTCAATTTATTGAAAATTTCGTCAACATCTAGATTCTAGAGTTATCTTTTTTCGTTTCTTAAACCTTCGTGTGACAGTATTATAATAATTTAAATAAACCTTTTAGGATAACTCACTTAAAAGCTATTTCTTACAAAATGAAATGGTATTCACATTAAGAAAATATTTAACATAGAGAGACTATATTAAAGTTAAAGGCCTTTCGTTTTAGAAATAAGAAGGATGTAATTTTAGTTATTTTTTTTTTGGTTAAGTTCAACCTTTTGTACAGCTTACCTTATGAAATTGAAATATTAATATTAATATAGCATTTTATATTTTATATTTTAAATATCTGATTGGGTTGTTTGTTAAGCTTAATATGAAACAGGATATTTTAACAAAACAATATGTTCTTATACACATTGAGGAACTTTAAGAACAATATTTTTTCAACTTTTGTGTAGAAAAATGCAATACTTTAATAAGATTTTTATGATTTTTATAGCATAAAATAATATATTTTAATAAAATTGTTATTATGTTTTATGTAATTTCAATTGATAATTCATTTTATATTTTTTTTTTTGTATAATAAAATATTATATTTTTAAGAATCATAATTTTTTACAAATTATAATAATTAATAATAATTTCAATTAGCCCAATTTTGAATATAATATACTTATGTTTAAAAGATTCAGAAGAGAAGAATATTAATATAGAATATACATTTAAATTTGGAATCAACTGAAAAAAAAAAATTCAATTAGAAATGATGTTATCTTGTGTAAAAGAATTATTTTCCCAGTATGAAAATAAAAAAATAAAAAATTTAGAATGTTGTACATAAAGCTGACCATTTTTGTCCTCCTAAAAGGATGACATATTCAGAATATCTCAGTAACCCTTTGATAGTTTTTCAAGTTCTAGTGCGTTTTGAATAGTTAATTAAAAGTTGGATTCACGGTCACCATAGGTTGGACAACCTCAAAAATGCTGTAAAATACATATTCAATCGGAATTTAATACTTGACTTAATTATTAAATCATGTAAAAATATGGGCTGTGCAAAAAATTCGCTGTGGACTAAACTTTGTCATTATTGTGAATAAAAATTTTTGGTTCTGAGAAATTTCGTATCAAACTCATCTTGGACTTCTATTCTGAAATTCGAGAAACAAATTATTTGAAAAAAAAAATAAATCTGTAGCACCTATCAGGATAATAATTCAGATTATTATAGTGCAATACAATAATAATATGTTTTACTGTAAATCCTTGGATTTATATCCCAAATGTACAAAATATTTTATGAGTCTAATTTATCAATCAGATATATATGTCAGATATAAATATATTAGACAATTTTTTTGGATCACAATACTCCATAATGATTTATTTACTATACGTTAATTAAATACTTATCTAATTTTCATTCATAAATTTTTACACAATTTTGATAAATAGGTAGGCAATTTTAATTTTAATCATTAATAATAATAGTCATATAACGTTTTTATTGCTTTATAACTTCACTAAAAAAAACAATATTTAACACTTAAATATAAATTCTGTAATTTTTTATTGCATACATAGTTGTAACAACTTTAAATATTAAATACATTATTTTTAGTATGTAATGTTAAAAAAAAATACATACTGAAAAATAATAAAAATTTTATGGTTTTTTAGAGTAGAAAAAAATTAAATCTATATACTTTTATGTATCTGCATAAAATAAAGATAAATAAAAAAAAACATTTATAGCAATCTTGTTTAAAGTAATTTTTTTTACGTGCGATGAGTTTTAAATGCAATTTTACTGCATTATAACTGTATCGTGCGTGCTTTTTTTTCTCACTTTAGAAGGTATTAAATTTTTCATTATTCAAATATTTGTTTGCTTCAGTAAAGTGCGGACTTTTCATTCATTAATGTAAACAAATAAAATAAACTTAATAGAATTTAAAATTATAACAATAGTTGTATAGTAAACTATTCAGAAATGCATTCGATATGAAAAAATATACGAAAAAGGAAAGATTTTGGTAGGTAAGCCACGTAGGATTGAAATTCTTAAACCATACATAGACATGAGGGTACTAGAGCAATTCGAAACAGGGAAGGAAACGAAAAAGAACCAGGCTCGCCTGGATATTTAGAAATCTCTGATGTTAAAAGAAAGTATTCAAACTTTAATACCAATTGTAAACTCTGGAAAATTTCAAATAATAAGAATAAAAAAAATATCTAGATTCAACAAAAATGTTGTTCAAAAAGTCTAATTGAACCCAATATTTTTGTGTATTACTTAGACTGACTCATACTTTTTACCAGAAAATATTAGTCAATGTTAAACTAACAGTTCAGATTTAATACTGAAACAACCTTCAATTTTTCAATCTATAAGACGATCACCGCATGCAATGTAGTCTCCTGAATTAATATTCAAACTCCAAGTCAATGAGAAGAACCTGTACAAATATACAAAGTAAATTAAATAAATCAGTGAAGTGATAGGTTAAAGATGTTAAATCAATTCTTCTAACTTGAATATTAAACTCATTAGAAATACCAGTCCATTAAAGTAGAATTATTTTCTAAAAAATATTTAGTTATGTACATATTTAAATATATTTTCTTCTTAATATTGTAATAAATCAAACATACTGAAAACGAAAGCCAAAAAGCGTACTATATCCTATAATATTTTTTCACTATCCCAATCAGCCTTTAGTTAATGAATGCATGTAGCTTCTGATTTTTGTTGAAAACGAGCCAAATAACCATTTTCTTGCCAGTATCAGTCACGTTATTTTAATAAAGTTAAAAACTAATATAAAAAGACTATAAATTATTAAAATTATTAATTAGTTAATTTTTACGAACAGAGAAATCTAATATCCAGTATGTTTTTTTTCATTCCATTAGTAAATCAAAACTTTAGTTTTGTTATAATAATCAATGAAAAAATATTTAATTTGAATACAAATTTCATTTTTTGAGGTATAACAAATTTGAGGTATAACAAATTTCACATCTTGAGGTATAACAAATTTGCAATACCTTCTAATAATACATACAAATACAACCCATAAATAATATTTTTGTATTTTTCTAGTTTAGAACAAATAAAATTTTTATTTCTCATAGTAGGACCTTGTTTGCATGTTAAATTAATAAAATCAATCTAGTTGAACAGAAAGTCACGTAACTAAAATTCAAAAAAAAAAAGGAAATAGATTATACGAATTCCGAGTACTAATGTTATTGAGAAAAATTTCGGGAAAACCTATTAATAATAGTTGCAGGAAAGTGATAATGTATCGTTAGTAGCTTCGGTGGATTTAATCTTTTTGTATCCGATTCTTTATTCGGCATTATACAAACACTTCAGAACAAGAGGAAAACTGAAAAATTCGCATAAATTCCAGCCGGAAGTGGAAATTGAACCAACGACACTAGGATAATGACAATATAATACACCACGAAGCTCTACAAAAGCGTTAAATTTTAAATATTTCCTAAAATAACAATTTTTTAACTATTTGTTTGGTAAGACTAGAAGTGTATCTAATATCAATTTTTTTGTCACAAAGACAATTTTGTTCTTATTAAGATTTTTTTTCATGGATCAAATTTTTTTAATTATAAATTATAAGAGTTAATTAGTTTATCACTAGAGGTGTATGCACAGGGATCCCTTCATTATAAATATTTTTTTCTAGTTAATATTGTCAGAGATCCTTTATTTTTAACTTAATAATTTTTTTTTTTTAAATTTCCAAACTTTATTTTGGAACAACCCAATAATAATTCATTTCCTGTAATTTGTAAAAAATGTATAAAAGGTTTGAATCTATGATTATGCCCCTCTAAATATTTTTCATTGCCTGATTTTCGAAAAGGCGGTGATTCTGCGTAACAAAAGAATAAAATAACTAAATGAAAATAACTAAAAAGGCGTTACCAAACAGAGAAATATGAGAAGAAAATTGTGCACACAATCATAAAAATATGTTTTATGCTCTGTCAAGACTTGTATTAAAAATTACTCGTATTTGTAGTTTTTTTTTTGTATATAAATTACATTCTGAATGAATAAACATATATTTGTATTGTTATCAGTGTTTGTTCTGTTTTTTTTTTTTAGTCTTCCTAGGGAAAATAAATGTGCAATAGAAAAAACAAGAAAAAAAAATAATGGCCGACTGATTTCAGAATGAATTTATGAACTTAGATACTTATTAAAACAATAGTATAAGGTTAATAAAACATTAAATCAGATTTAATGTTAAGTTTTTAGAGTTTGTTTTTGTGAACTCACGAAAAAGAATGTTATTCTCAATTTTTGATGAGTAATTTAATAAAGTACTTTTATTTGATTTTGATATTGCAACTTTATAATACTATTATAACAATAAAAAACATATAGCTCCCATAATTGCTGTATATCTCATGCTATATGTTAATATGCATATTTGACTAAAAGTAAAAATATTCAATAATTATTAGTTATTTTCAATTATTTCGAAAGGTTGATTATCAAATTTTTTTATTAAATTATCTGATCTCACCAAGGTTGTCCACAAGTTCGATTTTGCTGAATTTATAGCTGCTCTAGATATCATTTATTTATTCAGTGTGTAAAAGAATAAATTCTGTCGAATTTTTAAGACACACTATCAAAAAATTTCCATACCTTAATCTAGAAAAGTATCCATATTAAAGTTAGACTAATGAATTTAATTTTTTAAAGTAAAACTAACATTAGTTTATAATTGATCAGTGAAATAATATGTATTAATTAAATTAATAAATTAAGAAAAGATATTTCTAATTCTGAGGGTAGGTTCAATAGCGACAGATAATAAAACGTTTGAGAATTTTAATCAGGGGTTAAAAATATCAAAAAGAAAGTAATTTCACTGAGAGAAAAGATCTACTACCGCAACAGAAATATCGAGCAATCGAAATTTAATGGTTGCCGGAATCAACTTATATGGTTCCAGGAATAAACATAATTTTAAGGCAAGGACAATTCTTTTTTGGCAAAATCTTTTACATTCTCTGAAAAAAAAACAATGTTGTTGAAACAGAATTATTGTTTCTACAAAAAAAATATATTGTTCGAAAATGAATTAAAAAAAAAAATTCTGTCAGTGGTCTATCTATCGAATGTGATATCAAAATTAAAATCGACAAATAAACTAATTTATAATAAATGCCAGATTTTGAGCACATAATGCAGGAAAATGTTCGTGATTTTTGATTTTCCAACGATTTCTTTTTCAGTGAAGTATTTTTATTTTTAAGCACCTATTACCTGATTAGAAACCTATAAAATTTCAATATTGATTACCATTTTTGATATTGAGAATTAATTATTTCATAATTATTACTGAAATGTTGAATTCGAAAGAATATCACTTACTTTTCTATACTTAAATTACGATTTCCTCCCATTCAATAAAGTTATACGTATAAGTACAAATACCTAATACATATGTAAAGCTTGAAAGCAGATAATATTGAATTCATTAACAAATCTAATATTCAATACCGAAATATTATTAAAAAATCATGTGAAAATTTAATGAAAATAAATAAGAATAGTGAAATTATAAATTATGCTTAAGACGTATTAACACCTGTCATGTTATGTAAATTATGAAAAGTAACAAAAAAAAAAAATGTCGGCATAAGTGATTTAGTTCTAAAGAAAAGATTTTTTTTTTGTAAAAGTAAAACTTACATACACTATACATACACTATATATGTATATTTTCAAGATCCAAAAAATATTTTAATCTACTACATATTGTAAAAATAACATATAAATCTTGATGATAAAAATGTAGCGCACACCCAATGAGTTCAAAGCTCTTAAGATCGTTAGCTCGTAAACACAAAACTAAATATAGTTAAATTCAATATTTGAGAACAAAAATCTTAGAAATCAAGAAAATATAAAATTAATACCATTTGGCAAAACTGTGTTGAAAATTTATATTTTATACATAGACCACATACTGTGAAACATAACAATTTAATATTTAATATTTTAATAGTATAATTCTCAATTATTAAAAAAACAAACCTTTTTTTTTCTCTTTATATTTTGAAAATTTGATGAAATTTCCAAAAAAAAAAAAAAACAACATGAATGTGAACTAAAGGTGATAGTAATGTTACAGGTACAACTTGTTAAATTTAATTAACTTTAAATTTTCACATTACATAATAAAAGGTCTAAGTATATGTACATATTTTGAAGAAATTGACGGATATTATCTACCTGGTTGTAGAAAACAAATGCCCATTCAATATATGTTTGTTTCTTCTTTCCTTTTTACCGACTTAAAATCAAAGTGAAAAAAGATTGACATTTTGTGCCTAATCTTTGATGACTATCAAATCAAAAAGAGAAGGTGTTTATGCTTATCAAAAATATGAGGAAACAATAATATAGTAAAATATATACAAACTAGATGTCAAAGATAAATTTGCGGTCGATTTTAAAAGTGTTTCATTTAGGTCAAAGTTTCTTTTCTTCATACTTTTGATATTCAGTTTTTTAAATAAAAGATACAAAATGATTCATATAAAAACATATATACTTCGATTAACTATAATGTTTCGCAAATACCATGTTGAACCTTCTTCTAAATTGTATATACAATATTTTTTGAATTTTTAACATAAAAATTTTATAACAAATTTAATTAGGTATCAAAAATGATGCACAAAAAAACATTAAATTCCATATATATTTAGTATTTTGAAGTAGTTGTAGCCTATCTTGCAATATTTTTTTTATAGCCTGAAACTAAAACATAATAAATTTGACATTTGAAGTTCTTAACTATAAAACAGATATTGATATTGATTATATTTGACTTTTAAACTTGTATGACAAAAATTTTTATATTTAAATATTTTTTATTCACCTGTCAATAACAGAAAACGCAAAACGTGTTTAAGAATTTAGCAGAAAAAAAAAATTAGCAAAAATATTTAAAAGTATAATTTAATTCTACCCTTACGTTTTTTTTCCTTAATCAATTTTCTTATCAGATGATTTTAATAAGACATTGAGAAATAAATAAATTGTTTACTTTCGCATTAATACACTTTACGCGGCACAATTAGGAGTATTTATCAAAAGACATATAATTTTTTTTTTATTTTTGTATATCAATCAATTATTATTAATTATTTTAAATTTTTTTTCTAGATAAATATCAAATTGGAAATATATCTTACAATTTTATTGCACTCGAAATGTTAAAAATATTTATTTATGTCAATATTAACCTCACGGCACTTGAACGCAGTCATAATATTTTCATATTTTTTCAACATTCTTACAATATCCTTTTTTCTCATCGAGACACACATGAATATAAAATTAGCTGTGTTCACCTAATTTTCCGATTTTTCTTTAGCTTCCCGCCGATTTTTGACACTTATTCCTTTTATCGTGATAAAATTTCAAGAGTGAAGATTATACGTATCAATTGTATTACAAATGACATTATACTGATGTGTCAAAAAAATGTATAGACTTTTGGAATTATTTTCTCAAAATTGTACAAAAAGTTATATAAAGGGTTGTATAAAATTGATTAAAACTGTCATAGTTTAAAATAAGATAGAACAATATGATAACCATATTCAAGAGCCATGGATTGGATATTTTATAAATTACATGTATCTACAAGTACTTATAGGCGAAGTGGAATAACTCATCGGTACTTAACTCATCGGTCGATTTTGGATAAGTTATATCCATTTTAACTCATCCGAAAATTGGCCGATGAGTTATATCCTTTGGAATGACATAACTCATCCACCTCAATGCTTATTTGTGACAAACACTACGGTACTTATTCCTTGGCCGATGATTGGCCCCATTTTTGTGTTAGCAGTAGAAGGAGTGTCCCAGAACGAGAGAAAGGGGCGGAGGGTGAGGGCTGCGGGCGGGCGGACCACCAGTCCACCCGCCCGCAGCCCTCACCCTCCGCCACCTTCTCGCGTTCTGGGACACTTCCAATACTGCTAACACTCTCATCGGCCAATGAGTAAATACCCAATTTTTTGTCACAAATCACAAATAAGCATTGAGTTGGATGAGTTATGTCATTCCAAAGGATATAACTCATCGGCCAATTTTCGGATGAGTTAAAATGGATATAACTTATACAAAATCGACCGATGAGTTAAGTACCGATGAGTTATTGCGCGGACCCGTACTTATACTTAGAGTGATCTATTTATGAAGATTTAGTGCCACGATAAGTTCGAATTACTTTTATAACAATATGATAATTTTTTTATAGTTGTCTTCAGATGAAGAACATTAAATAGAAAGAAAAATGAATAGCTCGAAAAATAAAACTATAAAAAAGAACAAACTAAACTTCATAGCTTCATATGTCATTCCGATGAAAAAATATGCACTCCAAATTGATCAATCTGTTCTAAAATCATTCTTTAAACAATCCTCGTATTATTATTTTCACTCAGATTTATTGTTAAATTATATAATTCCAACTCGTAGTTTTGAAAATATTATAAATTCATATAAAATAAAATTCTTAACTTATTGCGTTATAGAAATAATTTTACAATGTAAGTTTTTAAGAAAATATTTTAATTTACATATACTAATTTAAAAAGCTATTAAAACTTTAGATTTTTTTTTTTTTTTGTATAAACAATGAAATAATAATTCTGGCCAAATTATTAAATATAATTGGAGCTACATGTTTTGTAACATTAACTAATTTTCTTATTTTCATTATCGAAATTCTTAAATCATAAAAAAAAAATTTAATTATTTAATGTACAAAAGTTGAATAAATTCTGACAAAATGAAAGTCGAAAGTGGCATGGTTCGAGTCAGACTAAAGTAATAAATCGGTATGTATAGTATGTTGTTTGTATGTGCTTTTGGGAGAAAAGTAATGTCAAAAAAATTAGAAATATGTATTTGTATGTAAATATATAACACAAAAATGGTTAGAATCCTTAATTTTTTATGATAATGTTAATGACGTTATTATTTATATTAATCTAAATCAGGGTTTCTCAAACTTTTTTTATTTGGAGACCACATTCTCGTAAGGAAATTTTTTGTTGCGACCCAAAGTAAAAATTTTGATTAAAACATTTTTTATATGAAATCAAAAAACATAACTTATTCACTCAAAAAATTCTTACCTTACCAAGTACGGTTTTTTTTACCATTAAAAAAAATCCCATATATTTTTTCCAGAACGGTAAAAATTTTATTAAGTTAACTGTCAAGATCATTAATTTATCCTTCCTTCCTAAAGGTTTTCGAAATCCTTAGGCCGTTAAATCTTCCCATTAAATTTAAAAATTCCTTTAAAACAACATTTTCGCAACCATTCTACGGTTTTAAAAACATTATATTTTTTTTCAATCTCTTTTACAATTATTGCTTTGACCACTATTCTAATAACGAAGACAAAAAAGAAGTCCATTACAATAATGTTTTTTTTTCGTTCTACGGTTTTGAACACCTTCTATGTTTGCTTATAACGCCTTTTAAAGGGAAATTGTCATTTATTGTAATGACATATGCACACAAAAAAAAAAATTCAGTATTTCTAACAAACAAAATATTATTTTAACGTACAAAATATATTCCGTCGAACACATTGTCGTAAATTCAGTTCAGAGCTCAGTGGCAAGAGTTCATGGATTGCAATGTTCAGGACAGTGGTTCGAAGCTACAAGCGGGCATAAAAAAATTATTAAAAAAAAAAAAATAAAAAAAAAATAAAATAAAAAAAAAAATAAAAATAAATAAAAAAATTTAAATAAATAAAAAAATTAAATAAAATAAAAAAAAAATATATACATATAAAAATAAATAAAAGAAATTTAACAAATAAAAAAAAAAATAAATAAAAAAATTAAAAAAAAAAAAAAAAAAATTAAATAAAAAAAATATAAAAACAAAATAAAAAAAAATTAATAAAAAAATTAATAAAAAAATTAATAAAAAATAAAAAAAATATAAAAAAAAAAAAAAATAAATAATAAAAAATTAAATAAATAAAAAAATTGTAGTCTAGCAAATTTTTTTTTTTTTTGTATTTGCGGTGTTTTTTGCTGATGAATTTGAAAGGTTTTTGGTTTTGGGTCATCATCAAGGTAAAGTACGTTTATGCTAAAAAAACTATCTTAATTTTAAACAACAAATCCAACAACAAATCAAATTAAAAGTAATCTTAATATTAACGATATTTGTCGTCATATTTAAGGCCTATTATATCATATATTCGTTATTTAAATGGTATACTATAGACCTTACTAAGAAGGACCTTACCTTGATTTGAAAGGAAATATCAAAAGTTTTTAAAAGAGAGAGTCCTTAAATAGAAGGAAGATGTAGTTAGTATCCCTTTTTAACGACATAAGGAAGAAAAATAATGGGAACTCCTTTGGACAAAAAATAAAGTGAAATCCCGTTAATAATAACAGCGTTTTTTTTTAAAGTAAGGTAAGAATTTTTTGAGTGTTGGAAAATATTTTTTTAATTTTTTAAATCAAGTATTCAAATTAATGAGTTGGATGTGCTTGCTTATTTTTGCATAAAGACGCAAATCTTCTAGAAATATTTGATATTGCTCAACGTAGGACATTTTCAACGTTTTGCAAAGTTGACTGTAATTTTGATTTAATATATATATACATATGTTATTTTGAAAATGCGGTTTCACATAAATATGTTCTACAAAATGACAGTAGTATATTAAGAGCAATTTCAGAAATTGTTGGAAATCTGTCCCATATAATCTCCATCCAAAAGCCATTTAATGATTTTTTTAGAAAACTCGATTTTTAACCCTGTGTCGTTCGATAACTCGGCAAATTCTTCTTGAGCTTATAAGAGTAAATAACTGACATTAATCATTTGAAGAAAAGTATTTTTTAAATTGTGTGTCCTGTACATACAATTCAGATGCTCAATTATTACTTCAAGAACTATATCTAAAGAAATCCTATTTTCATTTATAAAAGCATCTATAGCCGTAAACATTTCCAATGATCCATTTTCCACTCTATTTTTCCATATACTAAATATTTTAGTTTAAAAAACAGCAAGCCAGCATCCAATGCTTTCAAAAGATTGCACTTGAACATAAAAAAAACCATTTGGTCAACATATTTATCTTCCATATTTATTTTCTCAAAACAAAAAATTTTAAATACACAAAATGAATTTTTCATAATTTTGTTTGAAATCCATTGCGTGATAAAAATAATAATAAAATTGAAAATTCAAAAAGAGTGAAACCCCGCCCGACATCTTTTGCCACAAAAAAAAAAAAACCACATATTTATGATTTTTTTTTTTGGTTTCGGGGTAAAAACAAAATTTATACAGTAATTTAAGTTTTAAGTTTTTGGGAAAATTATTTTTATAAATATGTACCTTCTATTTAAATGGCTACGCGATAGGTATATTATTGTTGATCCCATAAGAAAAAAAAACATCATAAATAAAATACTAAAATTATATTTTCCGGACACAATTTTTTTTTCCATACAATTTTTTTTTTATAGTTTATTTCACATTATGTATTTATTATAGGTATAAGTACATGAACATGGTCCATTGTTACATTATACTATATATAAATAACAATACACATGGATATAAAAAATTATCGAGATGAAAAATCCGGTGATATATGATGAACACATTTTACCCAAAATAAATGTATAATTTAGTATAATTAATATTAAATTTATTGAATCTTAATTGCTCATTTTTCTTGTTGAGTTTTATTGTCACTGCTATCCAAATCGAGAGCCAATCCAATCCAATCTTCCATATTTATCTATTTGATTCGTTTTTTGAATTTTTTTTTACTATATACATACCTAAAAGGTGTTTAGTATATACATAAATAATATATGGTATGTATATAATTAGGTAAGTATATTGCATTTTTTATAATTTAAAATTCTAAATGTTAGCAATTTAAACCTAAATCCTAAAAGCTAGATTTTTTAATAGTTAAAGCTTGAATTCTTAAAGATATAGCATCGTTAAACCCTATTCTGAAAGATTGAAAATAAAATTACATAAAAATGTTAGATGTCTAGAAATATATTGTCGTAATAAAAAAACAAGAAATCTGATTTGTCAAGCATACTAATTATTTTTAAAACGTACCTAATCTATAATAATATTTTAATATCTTAGTTTTTAGTTTATCTTATATACTGATACTTATGCATAAAGTAAACAAATTTTGAGCTTATATTATCGAATAAAATTCTAAAGAATATAAATTTTAAGCTTAAGTATTGTTTGTCTTTTTTTTTTATTAATTATTTAAGACTATGAATTAAAAATACATATATTCTTTAAAAATTTAATGTTTAAATATTGTATTTCGCATATACATATACATTATCTAAACTTCACATATTAACATTTACATAGTTTAAGTTAGTCTTTTAACTTTACTATTAAAAATAAAATAATCACATTAATTTTCATTCATACATTTTTTTTTTTAAGTTAAATAGTATTTTTTTTTGTTAAATACTATTTTCCTTGTATTTCAAAAAGAGAATGGGTACGCAACAACTATTATTATTTTAGAAAAAAAAAAAGAAAATAATGTTTTAGTGTAGCATAGTTTTTTATGACTGCTATGAATCTAAAAAGAAAATATTACTTTCAAAATTTATAACTTAATAATTATGCAAATCTATGAATGTATTTTACAACATTTCTTCTTTTATATTAAATTTTAAATATATTATAAAAGTAATTTAATTTTATTACATTTAAAAATGCGATCAAAATTGTTATTTTTTTTTTTTTTTCTTATGGACTTACTCAAAAGAATAAAGAAAATTCATACATTGTTTAAAGGAAAAGTTAAACGTTAATATAACGATCTAGGTATGGTGTAATTTTATGGTAATTTTTGAGAAAATAAAAAACAAAAATGCATATAAATACATAATGTATATGTATGTTTTATATTATTACTTATTGTAATTAAAATAAATATTATACGCAAATTCAATGTAAAATATAAAGTTAAAAACTAATAAAAATATATAATGTGCTAAATATTTATAGTCATTAAGGCAGAAAAGGGTTCAAATATAAAAACCTTTATAAATTAATTACATTAGAATTAATTTGATTTACTAAAAAGAATAAAAAAAACAAATATTGAATTTATTTAATTTCCATTTTTAATTTATTTATTTTCTCATTATATATTTTATGTATAAAATCAAAACAATATACAATTAAAAAAAATTATCTCAACACTTAAAAAACACATAAAATTAAATATGATAAATATTAAAATCAATAGTTCCTCAATTTGACGAAATTTTAGTTCGTTCTTTTATAAAAAAAAAGAAGAAATTCTTCTCTTAGTGCAAAGTGTAAACATTGATTATGTTCTTAAAGTATATACATAAATTATTTAAAAACCTTTTTTTAATACTCTTTGAAATAACATTCATATTGCATGTCTTATATTCATACTCTATTTTTAAAGTCATGTTCCATAAAGTTTTAAACTAATTTATATCTTTTACAACACTGATGGATATAATAAAATATTTTCGCGGTGTGTTATTCTATATCAAAAAATCGCATAATTACGACCTGACAGCTTCTCTTCTGAATTTGTTAACATTTTTAACGAAATTTTTCAAATTATTTGAATTTTTAACAAAAATGACAATAAATATTCATACAAAAAAGCCCAAGTAAGCTTATGTACCTACACTCTTTATGATTTTCATTCCAATTGCTATACTATTTAAATAATATCCTTTTGCCTCTACTAAAGTGTAAATATCTGTGAAAATTTATTCTCCTGAAAAACGTTATTTAATTACCCCGCCGCCAATTATGTAAATCACAAATTAATTACGTAGAATGTCATATTTTATTCTAGCAAAATATACAAATATTATGTAAATATTAAAATATTATTAATATTTTGTCATTAATCATTCAGAGCGTAAAATAAAGTTTTTTTTTTTTCAACTTGAAAAATATTTATTTAATATGCCATGTCCAATTTTTAACCGGCAATTCATCAGTCCATCTTTTAAGCCTATGGTGACTGAAAAAACATAAAAATAAAAAAAATTCCGCTAATGAAACCAGAAATTGAAAGTGATATTTTGTTGATTCAACAAACAGATCCATGAATAAAAAAAAAACTTTTTTTTTTAACTGAAATAAAATTTACTAAGCAGTATTAATTTGCGGAAAAATTAATTTTTGCATGAAAACAAAACCAGATGATACCAATTAACACTAAATTCACCTGCGTCTTAATGTCTTAAAAATAAATATTTTTGATGTAAATAATCCTATATATAGATGAGTTTCTGCTCTGTCAGAAATTGAAAATTAACAGATCATATATAAATTTAATGCAAAAAAAAATGAACCTGGCGTCACTCAGAAAAAAATGTTTTTCAATTTGTTTTTATTAAATTAATAAAAATAATTTTATTTTTACTAAAATGGTTGAATTTTTAGTTACGGCATTAAGTTAAGACAGATTTTAATTCTTAAAGCGAGCGTCAACTAATGTCTAACTAATGACTAATGTTTTATATATGAATCTGGCACTACAAAAATGCAATATAAAATAGTCGATTTTATCTTTTACTATATAGTATGTATAATTATAATAAAGTCCACTTGAAGCAATCGAATAGTCAAAAAGTTGTACATGAGGGGGCTGATCAAATTCGTTTGTTCATAATGTGTGCGAACAAAATCGATCTATTTCAATTAAAATTTTCTTAACTCTTTAAAATGATAACAAGATTATTTTCTCAGTGCGGACAACAGTATGTAATCGTGAATAATCTTACATACTTATTATATGTATATATATATATATAGTGTTGCATTAAAAAACAAAAAGTCAATTTCAAGTATTAAAAAAAAAAAAACAAAAAAAAAAATTTAATAGTCAATTAGTTTAAAAACAGTTATAACTTTTAACTTTTAAATGCTTTTGACTCGTGGCAAAGTCATTTTTCGCATTTAGATGCATTTTTATTTTTAAGTTATATTTTCTAGAATTTTTCAAACTGAAATGCATTTGCATCAAGACCGCTAGTAATTAAATAGCGATATTAAAATAATTATATTAAATGGTAAATAAATAAATAACAATATTTTACGATAAATATGTATAAAACAAACAATTATGTTTATGTATATTTGTACTTACCGCTTGCAATAATAAAGTCATACATTATGAATATATTACATTATATTATATTTTGATAATTTTGGTTCTCAGAAAATAACGTACAGAAAAAAAGCAAAAGAAGAGGAAATATAATACTCCTATTATAATTTGTTTATAGTTCTAATTTTCCGCTTTTGAGAAGCAATTTTATTAATTTTTCACTAAAAACTCCAAAATATCTATCTTTTTTATACAGGCACATATGGGATAGTTCTCTAACCTCTAAGAAAAGCAACTCTACTTTTTTACAATTGTATGTGAACGTGAACCCATATTTAAAGTTTCAAATATGTTTTATCAACTGAACAGAAGCTAAAATTTAATCTTTTATTTTTTACGTATTTAATGGAATAGCTGAAAAGAAGCGTCAAGAAGGCGGTATTGAAAAAAAAATATCGTATTTTCGTTGAATAGGCTTCCTACTACTTAGTATTACCACACAGAATTATGATATGTATCATATGAAATTGCACAACATATTCAAATAACTTTTCATATTTAATATTGAAATTAAAATTAAACACCTAGATTCAAATTAGTGCAATGTTGGAAACATATTATTTCTCAATCAAAAACGTCTGACATCTCAGAATAGAAAATATCATATTAATTAAGAAGCAAAAATATTGTTGTTAAACATTTAAATTGTATGATTTTCATTAATTCATCCAAAAATTATTAAAATTGATTAAACGCGATAATGAAAATGCGTTTTATAAATAATTAATTTTCTTATAACTTAAAAAATAATTTCAATCAATTTAAATTCTTTTATTTATATACAAAAAAAAATATAAATAAATTATAAATATTCAATCAAATTACAAGATAACATTTTTTTATTTTTTTTCGAATTTTCATTCTATTCCTTTTTTATTTTTTTATGAGTTCCATTTCCATTGGACATTTTCATATATAAAATAAAATAAATATACCCAAAAGAATCAAAATATATTTTATTTATTATTTTTTTTGTCCAACAATGATCTTCTCGCACCATCTAAAATTGCTCATTAACATTTTATTCTGCAGCTATCACTTGTGAAAATCACTCATTGCAGTTTAGTGCTTCTGGTTTTATTCATTATAAAACAAAAAATAAATAAAATAAACGAATTTTTTTTTATTTATATATTTTTTTTGTAGATTATTTTTGTTTTTCATTTATTTTTATTTCTGAATGAGAATTTTAACATTTTTATAGTTTAATTCAAATTTATGATTGGTGATTGTTTGTTCCTCGAACTGTCTTACCAAGTATGTGTGTTGAAATTTGCATAACTTGAAACTGTTATATTTGAAAACAAAAAAACTTAAAGAAGCATATTTAATGTTTTATTATTTTATTTTAATATGATTTAAACCTAAATAAACGTTATTCAATTATTTATAATTAACTTACTAACCGATTTCGAAAAAGCTCTTACAATATAGTCTCTGGCTTAATTGAATTCATAAAGATCTCTGGCTTAATTGATCGATCGCGAACAAAAATTTATTTCCATTTTATTTAATATTAGAGGCTTCTTTTCTATATAAACATTCACAAACTCTGTTGTTATTAAATTAATTCAATTTAAAGTAAAAGAAAAATTTTTTTTAATCCAGATCGCAAGTGTATAAAATTATATGTCTTTTTCCATTGAATATTTATTATTGAAAAACAAAAAAGGTTTTCTGGTATTACAATTTTGTACTCTACTTCTTTTATAAGCGAGTCACACTACAACTAAAAAGCCACTACTCATGACGGCTTTTTTAAATGCGTTCACACTTGCACTTTTTGGTTTTTTTTCTTTTTTTTCTCGTTTTGTCATATCTTTTTCCTTTTTTTTTGGGAATTTTTTTTGTTTTTTTATTCGTTTTTTTTAAAAAATTGCCGCCAACTTCCTGAAAGTATGCAATTGTTAGTTTATTTTTTTCTCACAGAGCTCATTTGTTATTTGATCCCTGATTTTCTAGTGGCTTTTTGAAAAGCCACTAGCTTTTTTTTCTTTTTTTTGTATGGAAAAAGCCACGAAATAGCCACAACGATGATAGCTTTTTCAAAAAGCCATTAAAAAGCCGAAGTGTGACAGCCTTATTACACTTCTATTTTTTTTTTTTTTCTTTAAAAAAGTTAGACTTTTGACCAAAAGTTTTTTCTTGAATTACATATACACATATGTATGTAAATGTAAATGTAGGTACGAGAAATAAAAAAAAACTAAAAGATTTATGTCAAACATGAAAATTGTTTAACCTGTACTTGTTATGAAAAAAAAGAAACCTCTAAAATAAAAAGATATTAACATTTAGAGACAAAGTTTGTTTTCAGCAAAAAAATAAAAATAAATAAATAAAATAAAAAAAAATTATAAATGAAAAATTAAATTAATTGACTATCACTTTTTAGAGTCGGAATGTCTGCTTCGCTTCTAGGAAGAAACAAAAAATAAAAAATATAAGTTTTTTAATGAAAAATTGGATAAAATGATTTTTATTCGCGATTTTAATAAAAAAAATTACCCAATTTTATGGCCAATTTAAATTTAATTCTGTCGTATGTTTAATATTATTTGAATTTTAACGTTTGTACATTATACATATGTGTTTCTAATTAATATACACACTTCCTTAAAGATTCGATGTAGGATTGCTTCATTAGAAATACAGAAAATTGTATTCAGAATTAAAAAAAGTAAGTAAAATCATCAAGCCAAAATATTTCCACCAAAAATTTCATTAATTATTTTAAATTTTTTTTTATTATTTCTGCAGATGAAAATGTCAAACCTATATATATTGAAACAACAACTGAATGGGGTAGACATTTAAGTGACTGCTTTGAGTAGCAAAAATTTCCGGACAGGAACATCTGATTAAAAATTTGTTTCTTCCAGTGTTTTTCACGTTAGTACAACACTATTTGCCATTGGGCGGGATACAATAAATTGCTTTAAAAAGTATCCATGCAGCGTTCTGGATGTAATTTTACATTGTAGTGTATAGTATACAAGTGCACGCAGTATTTGCACTGAATAGTAATGTTATAGGAAAAGTAATCTGTTGATGCCTTCCTCGTAGGGGATTCCGTGGATATACTCAAGCAATATGTTCATAACGATGCTTTAAAAGAAGAGCCCAGCAATTTAACTGGACTTTAATATAACTAAACTAAAAAATGTGAAAAGAGAATCAAAAGGATTGATGAGGACAACCAGTTCCACCGGGAAGGTTGTTACGTTAAAGAGCCGTAACCTAGTAAACATTACTTGTTCTTCATTTCTCATTTATCTTGACATTTTTTCTTAAGTATTAATAAAAAGAGAGTTGATTTCTTGGCTAAAATATAACAATGGCTCCGGGTGACGTAATGTCACTTTCCTTATTTTTTTTTATAAATATTATTACTTAGGTCTACATAATATATATTTTAATTAAATTATTAGTACTTATAGAAAAAGTTTTTTTTTAACTAAAAGATATTTCCGTAACTTATCCTAGGGAATAGGGATGACACAAAATATATAACTAGCTATTTTCTCATAATTAAATTTAAATTCACATATTTTTTTTGCATAATGAATATTCATTCATTTTATCAAAAATATTGAAAGAAAATAAAAATATCACACATTTAAGCCACCAAAAATGAGAAAAAAAATTAATCTCCTTCCCACACTTTAAAATTATTGAATTTTAAATTTCAATTTTTAATATAAAATTCTCTATTTACTTTATGTACAAATGTTCATAGTATATTCATACTATGTAATGTGCAAAAGAGTATAGTTATTATCGCAGATATTATTAGAATACAAAATAAAATATTTTCTAAAATAACTGAGTAAAAAAATGTTATTACTTTTAATTTGTTGCAAATAACTATTTATGTATACTAGTAATCACCCCGTATTCGAAATAAGAGTAAAAAAAGTTTTTTTTATATAGTTATGATGAACACAGATCTCTTTAATTTATAATTTTCGAGGATTTTCGCGGATTAGTCGCGATCAGATATGATGGAATAGTAGTATATATATGTCTATGACTTGCACGTACTCGAAGCCGTTATATATATAAAAAAACATCCAATTTGATTTTTGAAGTTAATACTTCGTTAGGCGCGTTGTGTGATATAATTGAGTAATTCTGTAGGGGGTAAAAATTTATTTTCATTCTACTCATTCGACATTTGAATTCGAAAAAACCGACATGGTTTTTGACGTTTCAATACTCAATAAAATTTGTGGTCCACTCAATAATCATTTGTCATTTATAAAAACAAAATAATTTGGCGCGCAAAAATTTAAATTCAAATTATTTTTTTCCAAAATAGGTAGCTTCGGTGAAATAAAGATTACCTGCCGACCAATTTTTGGTCAGGGAGGTACGGTTAGGTCGTGCCGGCTCAAAATATACAAAAAAAACACACGAAGCAGTCATAGGAACTGCCGAAAGAAGTTAATACTTAAAAGCTTTAAACTATGAAATAACAGTGGCTACAAATAAAGGACTGCTCAGTACAAAATGTAAATTAAAATAAAAATGAGTCCATCAGTCCAAAAGCAGTCCATTATTTTGAAGCCACTGTTATCTTATAGTTTCAAGCTTTTAAGTATTAACTTCTTTCGGCAGTTCCTATGACTGCTTCGTGTGTTTTTTCGTGGTTTTGCGGATTTTGTAGCCATTTTCGGAGATTAATAAAAATAAGATTTGAAGGTGCTGAATTTTATTTTGAAATTTCACGGGCTAGTCGCGATAGGATTTGATGGAGAACCCGAAAACCGTCACTCAAAAAAGCATTCGATTTGTCTGCGAAACAAAATTGCGAATGATACGAAAAGAAAAAAACTTCATTAATTATAAAGATACCAACTTTTTTTTGTTTGATAACAATACTACTATAAATGGTAACCTTTTCATAAAAAAAAAGTATTCAATTTGGTTCAGAAACAAATCGTTATCGGTACCTTAAGAAATATATGAAAATTTCTTTATGTTTTTCCGCATTTAACACAAAGTTGAAGTGCACCTCACTTTATCGCCCTGATGAAAACATTTTTACCGAATGTTATAGCAGTTTTTACGGTTTTGTAATATTCAAATGTAATTTATTTGGCAATTAATTAATTTATCTTATATCTTTCCTATTATTTTTAATATTTCTTTATCGACTTCTATTTAAAGAAAAGGTATTTAAATAACAGAAGTTTTCAATACATGTACAAGAAAAAGAAATCTTTTTTTCGCAACATTGGCTTCACAGAAATTAACAGCATTATGCATGTAGGTAAGCCTGAATTCACATTCATAATATATATGAATTCGAAATGTTTTTAATTGTTAAATTATTTTAAGTATAGTCAGAGAACCCAGAAGCAAAAAATGATCATAGTTAGATAAAGAAGATGTGAATGAAGAAAAATCTCAGTAAATTAAAAAAATAAATAAAAGAAAAACTGAGAATGAAGTTAATAAATTACAGAATAAAAATATTATCGGATAAGAAATTTTCTCCAACACCAGAGTGGTGTTTCTTGGCGGAAGTAATGGTAATATAAATACATTAATATATAGGTGGATAACTTTGTTATTGTTTTATTTCACAAATAAAAATTTACAGAAGGAAAAAAAATTAAAAAAACATAATTTTTATTTCAAATAAATTTATATTTATTGTTTAAAAAAAAAAGTAAAAATAAACATATTTTATTTCGTCTAAAACTAAATAAAGCTAAACTAATGAAGCGATGGTGTATTTTCGTACAGCGTATTCTACGAACACTTTTAGTCACTATAATCTAATCCAAAAACTACTTCTAGAGAAATTACCGGTATATACCTTAATTCGGAAGCTAATTCAATCATAATTTTGTATCCAAATTCTTTGATCTAGTGTTTATATTTTACGATTTATTTTATCCCGGAACCGTCAGGGTACTGAACCAGAACGAAACAGTGATTTCACAATAAAAATTTACAAGTCAGTCTTGTCCATTAAAGTAGCAACATGTGTAGAAAAATAATGATTATATTGTCATTAATAAAATATTATATTATATATGTAAATACATATAAAAGTAATTAACATTTTATCAGAAACATATTTTTTTGTAAAAACAATTTAATTATAATAGGCATAATTATAAAATATTTTTATTTCGTGCTTTATTTCATTTTCAACAATTCAATTTGGTCTAATTTCATTCCAAGAAGATGCAAAAAGTTATTTTGAAAAATATACCGCATTTAATGCTTTTATAAATAAAAATTTTTGGCGGCTGGCGCCAACATGTCAAATTTATAATGATTGATGACATTTTACACATGAATTGTATATATATGTACCATAATAATAAAATTATTTAAAATTTTCAGAATTTATTATATGTACATACATATACTATATTATATTCATACATAAATATGAACTCAAACAATTATTATAATTTTATTAAAATTAAATTTAAAATTAAGTATTTCCTCTAAAATTAAAATTTTAATTTAATTTTTTTTTTTTTGAAGTTTTAAAGGAACATAATTTTAAATTATTTTTAATACAAATTAACTTTGAAATATATACAGAGCGAATTATACTCGTATACAAACAAAATTATATATAATGAACAAGAATTCAAAGTTATAGCTTTTAATTAAGTCTTATAAAAGAGAATAATAATTATATAAATAAATTAATGTTTAAACGGCAACATATGTACAGTATATATATATTCAAAAAATTCAAATAAAATAAAAATAAATATATATAATCTTTGTAACACATTGGGAAACATAAATTACGAAATTAAATTTTGAAAATCATATATTAACAATAAAATCAGTAAACTAAAAAAAGAATTGCACATAGTTAATTTTTTTTTTTGCGCACTCCACCGTACTCATATTTGTTATGAGTTTTTTTTTATAACATAATGTTTTATGTATCAAAAGTCATAATTCAAAAATGATTTATATTTCAAATGAATTAAGTTGTAGCATAGAACAAAGATTTCCATTTTTAATCACGCAGAAGGGAAAATTTATTTTGATATTCATTTCTAAATTGAAATTTTTAAATTGTTGAATTAAGAAATAAAATTATACTTATATTTCCTTTACACATTTTTTTTTATTTTTTTAAATAATAATTAAATTATTTTTTATTTCATATTTTCCTTTAATAATTTTTTTTTTTTATTTTCAATTATGAAATACATAAAAAATCACCTGCAAATTGTGGAATGAGTTTAACAATATAAATTTCATTAAAATAAATATTATAAAAGTAATTAATGGTTGAAAAAAAAAAACAAAAACACATCAAATAAAATTAAGTATTTTAGAACAATTTCACGGCGTGTAGTAAAAAGCGATACTATATAAAAATTAAATTTTATTTTTCATTTGAACGATTTAGAAAAGTTTAAAATTTGAAGGAAATAAATTGGTTATTTTATTTGAGAATCATTTAAAAAAAATTGTCTGTCAACCAAGTAAATAAATCATTAAATTACAATTAAATATAAATAAAAATAAATAAATATAAAAATAGTATTTTCTGGTACCCGGCTAATTCGTCGAAAGCAATTCGTCGCAAGCAATTCGTCGCAAGCAATTCATCGCAAAGCAATTCGTCGCAAGCAATTCGTCGCAAAAGCAATTCGTCGGAAGCAATTCGTCGCAAATAATTCGTCGCAAAACAATTTTTTTTTTTTTTTTAATTTTTAATTTTTGGCTCTATGAACTGGGATAAAAAAATGAACAAGAATTTTTTAATTTTTTTAGTTTCTTTAATAATATTAAAAATAAAATATAAGCTTCATTCAAAATAACAAAATTCTAAATAATGAAAAGATATGAAAAGAGAATGAAAAAATTAGAATAACAAATAAAACAGGAATTAAGATTATTCATCAATATTTTAAATAGAACCAATATCAAAATTATGAGCTATACTTCGCAAATAATTAATTGCAGGCATGGCTTCAAATTTTTTTTTACAGCAGCTGCATTACGTGCACTTAAATCTTTATATTTTTTTTTAGGCTCACCGGAACCACCAGCGAGATTTGTTCGCGCAAAACTTAATTTTTAGCAAAAAAAAAGGTTCCTTATTCGAATTCGTATTATACATTTCAAATTAAACTATCACTGCCTTCGCAAGGTAATTCATCGCAAAAAATTTTTTTTTCATTAATTTTTTTTCGTTTCGAACAGCGCGGCCTTTGTTCGAAACGAAAAAAAATTATTGAAAAAAAAATTTTTTTGCGATGAATTACTTTGCGACGAATTGCTTGCGACGAATTGCTTTGCGATGAATTGCTTTGCGACGAATTGCTTTGCGATGAATTGCTTTGCGATGAATTGCTTTGCGATGAATTGCTCTGCGATGAATTGCTTGCGACGAATTGCTTGCGACGAATTGCTTGCGATGAATTAGCCGGGAATCGTATTTTCTATCTATCACAAATATATTTTAAATTTTAATTATAGAGATAAGAATTGAAATCTTTGTATTATCATGATTGGAATATAATTTGAAATTTAATACATTATTTGTATAAGTAAATAAAACATTAATAACTACTTAAATAATATTATAGAAGCCAAGGATTTCTGATAACAACAACAACAATATTAGGTTGAAATTACAACCTTTCAGATTTTCTGTAATTTTAACATGATCAATTACTATGCATTTTTTACACTATATTATTATTTATGTATATGTACATGAAAATAACGACTTTTTTCCATTTAAAATAAGTTTCTGTTGGCCTTTTATAGAAATTAATATAATGTATAATTACAGAAAACAATACATCAAGTAAAAATATACATAGTTTCATATTTGATTTTTTTTTATGTAAATGATGTCTGGCAATTTTAAATTTAACCACATTATGATGAATTGTAATTTCGAATTGATTTGTTTTCATTATAAGTATAAAATTAAATTTTTAATTTGAAATTGATATAAGCTTTCAAAGCAAACCCATGTACAGGATTCGATTTTATATTTATATATAAATTTTAAAATTCTTTGTTTTTAGCTTTGACTTATATTTTAGACGTAATATTCTTACACAGGATTTCTTATAAGCATTAAATTCGTTAACAAGCCCAAAGAAACTATAATAATAAATAAATATACAGAATTTTGTTTGTTTTTTAATTTGTATATTCCCATTCTATTTTGACTATATATATACTGCACTCATAGAAGTTAGAAGTTAGAAGTTTAACAGCTTATTCGATTAATCCATTTTTTTACACTTTTTATTATAAATCTTTAGTTATATATATTAAAAAATATTTAGGTTGTAAGTGTATAATTTTTAAGTTGTTTTGTTGGCCAAAAATGTTATGTTCATACTTAGTATTGTTCCACCGACGATATCACATATTTTATTCACATATTTGGATATCACATATTTTATCACATATTTGGTCATTAAACTTATTATTCTGCCCAACTATGTTCCCTTAACACAAAAAAGTAATATATGAACTTATCGAATAATCTCTTATCAAGAAAATAATCCACAATAAAATCCAATCTATTTATAAATGTACATATAAAACCTTTTTTTTTTAATACTGCATAGATTTAAATAACATTTTATTCGAAATTTTTTTTTCATTAAACCTAAAATATTACATAAAAAAAAGGGGGAAAAAATAACAATACCTAACAAGGGTAAATATTTTGAATAATCAAGCTATGATAATTACAGCTAATTATTTTAACTATTTACTCAAAAAAAAAAATAATAATAAATATGTACCTACATTTTTAAAACTGAAATAAATTAAAAAGAAACATATTTTTTCATTAAATTATTATGCGCCATTTTTGATGGTTTGCGCCATTCACAATTTTTTAAACAGAATATATTTACAATATACAATTGGAACAAACTATTAATAGATAAAATATATTATATAGAACCACAAATCAAAGATATAAGAAAAATAAAAAAATTTACTTATATAGTTAATAGAAAAATAACCACTTATGATGCGTTTGTTTCAATATTATTTACCAACTGCAGTATCTTACAATTTGAGTTGAATTGAAACAATTTCGCGAAAGCAATTTTTTTTTTTAATTAACCCGAATTAATTTAATATACTTTTGAGTTGTATGTTATCTTTAAGGCATTGAGGTTAATACTCAACTCAACAATGCATTAATAAACTATATGTTGACAAAAATAATGTTAATATGACTAAAATAATGTTAATATCTTTACTGATGATATATTTTATGATGTCTAGAAATTTTCTTGCTATATTATAATTAAAATCCCAAAAAATAAAGACCTTTTGTTTTTGATGAAACTTAATAAAACTCAATACAGAATTAAAATAAATAAAATCATGAAACCAAAATATTTGCACCCAAAATTATTATCTTTAAATTTTTTTTATTGAAAAACTTTTGAAATTAAAGCAGAATTATCTGTAATTCTGCAGATGAAAATGTCAAATCAATATTGAAACAACAACTGAATAGGGAGACATTTAAGGGACTGCTAGTCTTCTTTTTTGAAATATATTATATTCGGATAATTTATATTATTTTTTTATTAGAAACAGAATCTTATTAAAATTATATATCGTTTAAATGAGTGCCACGATTTTGTTGACAATATAGCGCATTTGATCTGTCCAGTTTTCTATTAACCTTTGATTTCCACACATTCTGTATCTCACACTCTGTATCTCACAGTTTCAAGTTACATTTTTAAAACTGAAATCCAAGGCTGAAATGAAAACAGAAATTACAAATATTTTTTTTTCCTGTAAAGTCAATCTCGATTAAATAGTCCGACGGAAAAGAAAACAAAATATACTTTTTCAACGACAATTTTTTTTTTTTAAATATTTTAATCGATTACAAATAAAATTATTTATAGATAATCACAATTTCGATTTTAATGTTAGTTCCCTGTAGTAAATAATTATCGTTTGCATTGCAATATATAATAACCAAAATGTAATACAAAAAAAATTTAATATTTAACTATTTTGCTCAATTAACTTACGCATTATTCATAATGTTTTCTTTGCCTATAACATATATATTGCTTATGACGCGAATCTGAATTTTTATGTTATACAATATGCAATAAATACATAATTATGTATAAAAATTTTGCAATAATAATTAAAAAAAATTTCGTTTCAAAAATTCCAATGAATCAAGTATATTATGTCAAATACATACTAATATCAAGCTTATTTCTTTTATTATAAATTGTATACATTTAGTATGGGTATATATTATATGTAAATTATCACCATTTGTACAATAATCTAACTCAGAATTCGAATTCAAAATAAATAATTTTCTCCCAGTTTTCTTCTATATAATGGATGGAAATTTTAAGATTCATGTATTATCCTTTAAATTCACATTTGACTGAAATGATTACACAATTTATGATAAATAGAAGCGACAAAAGTAAAACTGAAATGTAAACAAAGTAAAAAGTGTCACGCAACAGCTTAATAGCGTGACCGAAATGTTAGCATGCGTTTGCTGATTTCATGTAATATTGATTCTAATTGTAACGTCTTTAAACATAAATTATTTTAATGAAAATATTTCTGCAATACTGTAGACAGACAGGTAAATCCTGACCTAGTGACCTTGCTAAAAAGTAATACATACTCACATTCTTTGAAGTTTTCCAAAACGTTGAAATGTAAAAAAAATAAATCCTGATTCTTTTTTTTTACTCTTTTATATTTTGTATTAAAAGTTAAATTTTAAAATGTATCGAGAAAAGGTTATATAAATTTGATCACAAATAAAAAAAAAAACACTTAATAAATCTTAATGCTTGTAGTGCAACATTAAAAAAGCAATCAAAACATTTTAATTAATTTATTTTATTTTGAACCATTCATTGATTGAACAAAAAATTTACATATCGAGATATGGAGCAGAAAGGGTTAGAGATCAAGTACATTCAATAAATATTTTTTGATAACCTTTTTTAAATTAAAACAAATTTTATTCATTGCAAAGAAAAAGAATAATGTGCAACATAAATCTATTGTAATTGGTTAACATCCATATTCTGATTTTCTTGAATTTTCTGTAATTTTATATAATAAATTTCCGATATTTTCCTTCACATAGAAGAAATCATATCAAATAAATAAATAATATATGTAAATTAAAATGCCACTCATAGAATATAATACTTATTCAAAGTGCAAAATTTAGATATTTATTTAGAACTACGAATAATAAAAAACACACGAAGCAGTCATAAGAACTGCCGAAAGAAGTTTATACTTAAAGCTTTAAACTATGAAATAACAGTGGCTATAAATGATGGGCTGCTCAGTACAAAATGTAAATTAAAATAAAAATCAGTCCAGCAGTCCAAAAGCAGTACGTTATTTGTAGTCATTGTTATTTCATAGTTTAAAGCTTTAAGTATAAACTTCTTTCGGCAGTTCTTATGACTGCTTCGTGTGTTTTTTTTTTATATTTTGAGCCAGGACGACTCTAAAAGTAGCTAGCTACCCAAAACTTTTGGGCAGGTAATCTTTATTTCACCGGCGCTACCTATTCAAAAAACTTTTTTTTTTTGCATATTTTAAGCAGGGAAAACCCTAACCATAGCTCCCTATCCAAAATTTTTGGTCAGGTAATTCAACCCTCACTTCCGCCGCACTTCCAATCTCACGTCCGCCCTCACTTCCGCCCTCACTTCCGCCCTCACTTCCGCCCTCACTTCCGCCCTCTCTTCCGCCCTCACTTCCGCCCTGATTTCCGCCCTGATTTCCGCTCTGATTTCCGCCCTCACTTCCGCAATCACTTCCGCCCTCACTTCCGCCCTCACTTCCGCCCTCATTTCCGCCCTCACTTCCGCCCTCACTTCCGCCCTCACTTCCGCCCTCACTTCCGCTCCCACTTCCGCCCTCACTTCCGCCCTCACTTCCGCCCTCACTTCCGCCTTCACTTCCGCCTTCACTTCCGCCCCCACTTCCGCCCTAACTTCCGCTCTCACTTCCGCCCTCACTTCCGCCCTCACTTCCGCTCTCACTTCCGCCCTCACTTCCGCCCTCACTTCCGCCCTCACTACCACCCTCGCTTCCGTCCTCACTTTCGCCCTCACTTCCGCCCTCACTACCGCCCTCACTACCGCCCTCACTTCCGTCCGCACTTCCGTCCGCACTTCCGTCCTCACTTCCGTCCTCACTTCCGCCCTCACTTCCGCCCTCACTTCCGCCCTCACTACCGCCCTCACTTCCACCCTAACTTCCGCCCTCACTTCCGCCCTCCCTTCCGCCCTCCCTTCCGCCCTCACTTCAGCCCTCACTTCCCCCCTCACTTCCGCTCTCACTTCCGCCCTCACTACCGCCCTCACTTCCGCACTTCCTTCCGCCCTCACTTCCGCCCTCACTTGCGCCCTCACTGCCGCCCTCACTTCCGCCCTAGCTTCCGTCCTCACTTCCGCCCTCACTTCCGCCCTCACTTCCGACCTCACTACCGCCCTCACTTCCACCCTAACTTCCGCCCTCACTTCCGCCCTCACTTCTGTCCTCCCTTCCGCCCTCCCTTCCGCCCTCCCTTCCGCCCTCCCTTCCGCCCTCCCTTCCGCCCTGCCTTCCGCCCTCCCTTCCGCCCTCCCTTCCGCCCTCCCTTCCGCCCTCCCTTTCGCCCTCCCTTCCGCCCTCCCTTTCGCCCACTCTTCCGCCCTCCCTTCCGCCCTCCCTTCCGCCCTCCCTTCCGCCCTCCCTTCCGCCCTCCCTTCCGCCCTCCCTTCCGACCTCTCTTCAGACCTTACTGCCGCTCTCTCTTCAGCCTTTACTGCCGCCCTCTCTTCGCCCTTACTGCCGCCCTCTCTTCAGCCCTTACTGCCGCCCTCACTTCCTTCCTTTTTTTTGGGCAGGTAATCTTTATTTCTCACCCGAGCTACCTATTTTGAAAAAAAATTATTTTGGTATATTTTGAGGCGAGAAGACTCTAACTGTAGCTCCGTACCCAAAATTTTTGATCAGGTAATCTAATTATTTCATCGGAGGAAAAATTTTTTTTTAACATATTTTGAGACGGCACGACCTAACCGTAGGTCCCTGCCCAAAAAATTTTCGGCAGGTAATCTTTATTTCACCGGACCAACCTATTATATATATAATAAATTTTAGTTGTTAAATAATTTGTAAACGAAAGATTTTTAAAAAATAATTTGAATTTAAATTTTCCGCGCTAAATTATTTTGTTTTTATAAATGACAAATGATTATTGAACTACCTAATTTGAAAAAAAATTTAAATTTTAAAAAATTTGTAAACGAAAGATTTTTAAAAATAATTTGAATTTAAATTTTTCGCGCCAAATTATTTTGTTTTTATAAATAACAAATGATTATTGAGTGGACTCATTTTTTTTGAGTATTCAAACGGTACAGCATGTCGTTTTTTTTTTAACTCGAAATTCGAATGAGTAAAATAATTTTTACCCCCTACAGAATTACTCATTTATATCATACACCGCGCCTAAAGAAGTATAAACTTCAAAAATTTCGTGAAACATAAAATTTAAAAGACTTAATTTAATAAACAAATAATAAATAATCGTATACCTACACTGTGTAGCCTTAGAGTATTAAATATTTTAAATACCTATATTGAAAATAAACTAAATTGAACCAAATAATTTTCTGTACGATAAATTTCTTATTTCGAATACATTTTACGCCACTTTTGAGTTAAAAAAATAAAAGAAAAAATCTCAAAACATTAACTTACATTAACTTAATAATTTAATAATTTTTTTCTAAAAAAATTTAAACTATTTTCTGTAATGCATTTATCTCTTACTTCTACTATATTCTTGTATACTTCTTAATTGAATAAATTTACATAAAATTATCTCTTCACTTAAGTTCTAAAAGAAAACACCTTACAAATGAAGAAAATTTTCGAATTTTTTTAATGTGTCACCATCAGTATTTAATCTTAAGATGCAAAAAACAAAACATTACAATTAAAACAAAAGTGGATTCGTTTTGAAAAAATTAAACCATTTTTTTGCTACTGCGTAGGCAAACTTCGACACAAGTAAACTCAAAAATTAAAAGTTATTAAGCTACTACTGATGATGCAAAGATAAGTAAGGAAAAATGCTGGTTGATGCTAAAAAATGATGAAAAGATGTAAAATTTTTAAACAACATTAATATTTTTTAACTATAGTTTATTTCAATAGTTATTATAAATAACGTATACAATATAAAATGTAGGCATAATTTGAGAGTATGTTGGGTTGGGGAATACAAACTAAGTACGTGCCTCCAAGAATATCAGATATAAAAACTGTTCAGACTTGATGTTAACAATATTGTGATCGAACATCTTTAAAAGTTTAGTTATTCAAAGAAACAAAGTTATTCATATTCTAATCATCTTTCCATTAATGAAAAATCGTCTGGCGTGGCGGATGTAAAAATATATTATTTTAATTTAATTCAAAATATAATACATACTGATTATATTTTTCTTCGAATTCTCATTTAAGTTAATTTTCATATATTTATAGTTTTTGCAGAAAAATAATAATAATAAAAAAATTAAAAAATATAATTCACCTGTCAATCTATAATGTACATAAGTTTAGTAAATTATCCTTAATTTTACATCTTCTTATATTTTTTTTAATTTTACATTATCCAAAGAATTCTTGAGAAATTGGAATTCTTTTGTTTTTAGGAACATCAAGTTTAATAATTTTAATTTTTTATAAATATTATTGATCTTTTAATATAGAATAAAAAAAATACATTCATTTTTTCTATATTATATTATAGTATCCTTTTTCTTTGTATGTTCCTCGCAGTATATAATAATTGTGGTTTATTATCTGAGAATGATTGACAAGAAAATTAACATTTAAAATTTATTTTGGGTGAAATAAAAAATTGTTTTTTTTATTTAATTTGTTGGTATATATATATAATTTTAAATAATAATCATACTAATCAGTATATACATATAAAATTTATACCAAAATTATTTACTTTCGATATCCCTAATTTTCTGATTCTACCGTTATACCAATATTTTAATAAGTTAAAATGAAAAAATTGGAAAGTTATTTAAACATCTAGAAGACCATTACTTTGATGTTGGTTTTCTATAAAGAACAGTTTATAATACTATATAAGTATATACAACGGTAAAAGTACATTATGATGCCTTTCTTAAGAATAGTTTATGATTAAGCCATATTTACCAATGTCCAACAGATACTTTAACAAGTTGTCATACTTTGATTTCGAAACTTCGGAACTTATGTATCTGGAAAATTGTATTTGTAAAATATTATATTTATATATATATTTTTAATCGTTATTAGGTATACATTTTCAATCAACATATTTTTTAGATCTTTAATCTTCATTCCTTTAATCTTTATATTATATTCTGTTAAGCAGAAAAAATAAATTCGCCTAAAATAATATACATATATAAAAAATTAGAAATTGAATTAAGTTATCAAAGTATATATATATAAGAAACTTTTCTGATACTATTTTTAAAAAAAAGTTCCCTATGTGGAGATCGTACCTTATAAGACATAAATAGAAACAATTTATTTGAAACATATAAAATTAGTTTGACAACAAAGATAAGCAGCAAAAACAAGTAAAAAACAAGAACATTATTTAAATTTTTCAAAAACTGCCTTTTCTCTTAGTCTTCTTAACAGTAAAATTTCATGATATTCGAGATTATTTGCTTCAGCCCATTCTAGAGTGGTATTAAACGCATTTATCACATTATTAATATCTGTGGGCACTGGTATTTCATTGTTGATAGTTGCACATATATTGTTGGTTGTGATATCTTCATCTGTGATAAGAGGATATTGTGATTCTTCAGCAATACCTGATGCCCAATCCATAATTTGATCGTTTGACAGACCGCTGTTTGGAGCTACATGACGGTATAATTGTATCAATGAAATATCATCATCTTCATTGAAGTGATCAGGTGGTAGGTTAAATAACAAATCGTCATAGGATGAAAACAAATGTTTCCATGAATTTATGATTACAGATTTTGGCACATCATTCCAAGCATCTGTTAGCATAAAAATAACATCTTTTAAATTTAGATTTTTTAAATTTTGGATCAAACTACTAAATGATTCTGCAGTAACATTCAACAACAATCGTTTTTTGTACCGTTGTTTCAATGATTTAATTACATGCTGATCGAGTGGCTGTAACAATGGTGTTGTGTTTGGAGGAAAAAAAAATACCGAGAATTTTCCATCAACACTTTTTAAAGTTTCATTGTTACCGTGACAAGTTGCATTATCTAAAAATAAAATTGCTTCCAGTTTTTTTTGCGTAGATATTCTTTAACCTCAGGAATAAATATTTCGAAAAACCACTCTTTAAAAAGCTCAGCAGTTTGCCAAGCATTTTTAGAAGAACGATAATGGAGAGGCGGTTGAAAATTCTCAAAGCATCTGGGTTTTTTTGCCTTTCCAATTAACATTAGCGGTAATTTATGATTTCCACTAGCATTAGTGCATGGCATTATTGTACTCTTTCCTTTTGATGCTTCCTTCCCGGTGCATTTTTTTCGCCATGATGAACGAGAGTTTTGTTATTTAAATTTTTGTAAATCAGTGCAGTTTCATCAGCATTGTAAATTTGATCCGATGTGAAATTCTTAGCAGTTATTATTCTTTTAAATGTTTCTAAAAAAACTGGAACAAGTAATGTGTTGCACGAAAGCTTTTCACCACATATTTTCAGTAATCTGATTCCATGCCTTTTTTTAAAATTTTCTAGCCAACCCATACTTGCACGAAATGGTTCAACTAAATTTAACGACTCATAAAACTACATTGCCTTTATTTTTAATATATCATTGGATACTACATTATGTTTTTCTCTTTGATCCAAGAACCATGTAAATAACGCTTCTTCTAACAGAGGAAACAGTGGTTTCTTTAGCCTTTTAATTTTATTATTTGTTCCAACGGAGTTCACTGCAAAACTTTCTAAGTTTTCTTTATTTTTCTTAATTCGCGATATAACAGTTTTGTTAACATTAAATTCGTCACACAATAGTTTTGTCTTATGACCTTCTTCCAACTTTTTCAATATTTCTAGCTTTTGTTTAATTGTTAATGATTTTCTATTTGGCTTCATTTTTCCAGAGATGGATTACAATAAAAAAAAAAACCTTATATCAAAATTACACGAATTAATTTTTGAACCTTATATCGCAGGTACCTTATATCAAAATAAACGAATCAACTTTTGAACCTTATATCGAGGGTTCCTTATATTGAAAATTTCTTATATCGTAGGTACCTTATATCGAAAATTTACTGTATTAAAATTTTATAATATTCAAAATCTATAATAAGAAGATATTCGTAAGAAAATACTTACAGATTCAACAAATTATATCCTTATATTTTTGACAAGATCTTCAAATGAAATAAAGACTTGAATTGCGTTCGTCGAGTATTCGACGTTATTCTTGAGACACTAATGGTAGTAGCAGTAAAAAATTTTCTGTGTATTACAAGAACTATCATTGAGAGAGACAGAAAGACGTCAATTAGTCCTTATAAGGAATGCATAAAAAAACCCCTGAAATAACGTTATTGTCTTTATTAAATAAGAGTTTGTAATGATAGAATGGAATATTATATTTTATATTATTTGCGCCTATAATCGAGCATTTATGAATACAAAAAGCGTGCCGTAAATGAATGATTGCAGTCGACTTTCATATTGGGGAAGAGTGCTGTAATTGGTCTATTACAATCGAGTTGTGTCATGGGGTAGTATTGAAATTGATGAAATATTGAATAACAAGTGTCAATATAATCTGTTTGTTTTGTGTGGCGCGTGTTATTACCGTCGACTTTCATGTAGCAGTAATATTCGAATGGGCTAATATTTCTTGTGTGACCGTTATTATTTGAAATTCATTATTTAAAATTGCTTTTTATTTGCTTCAATGGTCTCTTATAGGCGTAAAAGTAACATACTTAAGTCGAGTCTAAGGAGGTAATTAATGTCTCATTGGATAAAATTTCCTCGGGCTACCACCCTCGGACATTTTATTCACTTCGACTGTAATTACCTCATTACGGCTAATATACTATTATGTATAGATTTGTTACAATTCATACTTACATACTTCTTTTTATCATATTCTTAACCTTCAAAAAAAAAATTACAACATAAAGCTAGAGCTTACTCTCATGAATGGTGAATTTTTTATTATTTTGAATAAACTTGGCTAACCCTAAAAATATTATATGTTAAAGCAGAATGAAGGGGGCTATTTAGGCTTAAAAAAGACCTTAAATATTTTCGAATTACGAAAAGAAATTATTACTCTCAAGAATTTAAGAATTCTAAAAATCTTGAGTTTGTTTTAATAAAAAGGTTGTTTTTAACTTTTTATTAAAACAAACTCAAGATTTTTAGAATTCTTAAATTGCATAGAGTTTGTTAAGGTTATCATTTATGTTATGTATGTAACATTTTTGTTATGTATGTAACAATTTTTTTGAATAAACTTTCTCATTGGTTTTTTTTTCCTGCCCATAGCTTATTAAAAAACTTATTCGTGTGATTATATTTTTTAATTTTAATTGGATTAATAAATTAACTAAGTACATTTTAATAATTTCTTTTGTTTCATGATAAACTTTATGAAGACATAAAATTTAAATAACAATTTGAATATATATATATAAATATACTTTATGTATTTACCTATATGTAAAAAGCATATAGTATGTTTATTGTGTAAGTTTGTATTGATAAGCGATTTATCACGAACTTAAGCAGAAAAAAAAACATAATTTCTCTTAACTATTTGAGAAATTTTATGTTTTTATGCATAATAACTTTTAGTACCACCAACTATATAAAAACAACTTTATATTACAAAAAAAAATTAATAATTTGAATCGTCGCGCCGTTTTTACATTTTTTTTGTTTGTTTTGTAGATAAAATTTAAAAATAAAAAAATATGATTCTTCCTCACCTATTGGTAATTAAAAAGTTAAAAAAAAAAATATTTAATTTCTAAAGTTATGTGATGAAATCATGTAACAATATCTTGTTTACTTTTATTTAGTTTTAATTTAAACTATATAATTACTTTATTTAATGACCCTATATCTAAAATTTACAAAGAAATTTTATATTTATGCTGGTTTAGTCATTAATAGTGTTAGATAGATGTGTATGTATTTTATATGCTATTTTATGTTTCTAAGTCCATTTATTCACGTAGAACATTAAAAAAGTACTTATAGAAATTATATTTACGATTAAATGATGCAATTGCAGTGTTAGTATCTTACATTATTCTAATTAGCCAAGTATCTAAGCATGATTTTCTTGATTACTTGAAAATTTGTTATATATTTCGAGGTAAATTGTAGGTAGAAAAATTAATAATTCTACATAGTTAATTCTGTCAATGTCATAATGTTTTCAATTCATATGCTTTAAATATTTTAGTCGCCAATAATTAGTTGTGTCTTTCTGTTTAAAAAACAACTCTAATTAAAATATTTTAATATTAATTTAATTTAATAATAATTAAATTAATTTAATAATTTAATATTTGAAACAATTTTTGTGCGGTTTAAAAATCAGAAAAGTTGTAGAACAGTTGAGTATGCGGAAAAGTTACATAGAAAGAGAGAATTTTCCAGCCATTGAAGATTAGTTTGTCAAAAAACAAATTTATACGAAACAAAACTGAATAGAACTGCATAAAAAATTCGCAATTGAAAATATAGTGATATTACTGAAATTCATTCTGCTTTGATAAAATAAAATGGTTTATTTATTTTTTAAAATTAAGTTTCACGGTTTAGTTCAGTATTTTAACTCAATCAATTTCAAATCATAAAAATTAGTGATAAGTGATAAGGTATGTTCTTTTACGTTAAGACACCTTAACATTGAAATCATAATAAATAAAATGAAGCCTTAAAATTTGTTAAGGCTATAACGAAGTTTTTGGTACAAGTACAAAACTTTATTAAACTTTATTTAAAAAAAAAAATGAATTTAAATAATTTAATTTTCTATCATTAATTATTTCACACAGTTCAAGAAAATTAAAATTATATGTTTGTTTTATGAACGCTGAGTTTTTTTTTTTGCCATGTTTTAACTTATCTCGTAATCATCCTCTGTGAAAAAATCTACACATCATCATCGGCTGGCATTTTCTACTGGTAAATTGTATAAATTGTTATGAGAAAGTTATGTAATTTTTTACTTTCAGAGTCTGCCCTTTCTCTTTGCGTTTCTTTATGTTTTATTTTAAAATTTCTATATTATGTTGTTTTATGCCAGTTAATTTCAATAAGTTAATGTTTGAATTTATTCAAAAATTTGCGTTTTTAAATAACAAAATGCTTATCAAATGCAAATGCGTGACTTAATTTTCACACATTTACACATTATAATATTATTATTATTATTATTATTATAATTTTTTTTCTGTTTTGTTTTCATTTCAATTCAAAGTTTTTCATTCATGAAAAATACATATCATTTTGTAGAAGCAGAAAAAAAAAAATTGTCCTAAAGGTTTAATTGAACTAACACCGGCATTTTCATATTTATAGCAAAATTAACAAAAATATAATAGTAAGACGAGAAAAACATTAGCTATGATTTTGATTGCATGCTGCTTCTAGCGGTTAGCTCACGATTTTTTATTTTTGTTTTTGTTACAAGTCACGAAAATCAAAGTGATAAATTTTCAAAACAAACCAAAAGGAACACAAAAATCTGCCCATATTATTGTCTAGTCAGAGAAATTATTTTTTTTAGTTTTTTCTATATATTTATTAATAATTATTCCCCTATTAAAATCTTTCATTTCATTCAAATTACAAAATATTTTTTTTGTATAATTTAAAAAATTAAAATAACTCGAACTCATCGTTAAACGCAACCTTATTTTTGTATGAGGATAAAAAATGATTAAATATAGATTTAACTTTATACCAGGACTTAACTGAAAATTGGAATGCAAGATCGACCTGAAATTAATATATTTTTCACGATGGCCCAAAAACCAATATTACAAAAAAAAAGTAATTTAATCATGGCTTGATGCAGATTGGGACATCTTTTCTTACTCCATTTGTGTATATATTTTTAGAAGCACTGTCTTTTATAAAAATATTATATTTTTAAAGAATGAATACCTAACAAAAAACTATAGCTATTTTTAAAGATACTCGTTAGCTTCCTGATTTTATTTTCCAATCGAAGATAAACCCGTTGATGAATATGCAATTACGTGATCAAATATAGAATAACCGTTCTCATATGCAAACGGCGATCTACAGCAAAACATCTGAAGATCGAGCAGTTTTGGCCACTCCTGTTATAGGCTATTGGAAAGTTAGAAATTTGTCATTTTTATTACAAAAAAAAATTTTTTCTACTAAGTATTTCTAAAAGGAATGCGCACGAAGGATCTTACATTAAGTAATCAATGGACGAATAAGTACTTGTACTTCTTGGGAAGATTGTAATGTATTAAATGATTAAAAAAAGGCATCATTATTTGATTTAAATTTTCCAAATTTTCAATCGCGTCGTCGCATTAGATTTGACACAGCATCCATTTATATTGCACTCATCGTTTGTGTACTATACCATCATCATTATTGCTATGTTTGTTGAAAATGTTCGTACAAAAACAAAAATACATTACTGCTATAAAATACAAAATATAAAAATAAAAGTATATTTTAAATTCTATACAAATTCATGCCTTATATTTATATTAAAAGTACAATTCATTATTCGATTTTCGAAATAGGGTGGAGTTTTAAATGTTTAATATATGTATTAGAGATTTTTTTATATAAAAGTATAGCGCTGCGCACGCACTACATATAAATTAAAATTAAAAACTGGTATCAGTGTATAAAATACGAAAAAAAAACATTTCTATTTTTTATAGATATTTAGATTGCATCTCTGGCCATTTTATTAAGTAAATACTGTATTAGGTACAAAAAAAAAAGTTCCACAATTATCTTGGCTAAAAATATTTAAAATTATAAAACAAGTTTATTTCTCAAAATGTAATTTAATTATAAGGGCGACAAGAGTTCCATTTGGAGGAAAAATAATGAAATTTCTGCAACAAATATAAACCATATAAACTAAAGCGAAACCAACACCAAACCCAAACTTTTTAAACGATACGACAGGCCCCTACCCGGAACTTACTTCAGAGGGAGCCTAAGATTTTTATCACTAAAAAATATTTTGAAGCCTGTTTATGTTTATTTTTGCCAGATTTGTGTAAATTTATTAGTCGAATTGATTTATAACTGAATTTTTTAAGCTATGCTGATGCGAATAGTTTAGTTCGGTGGTTCTTAACCTTAGCTTACCACTGATCTCTAATGACCATATTTTTCTTTTCTTCTATTAAATTTTTAACACTTTAAATTTTAAAATAATATTATATATTTTTTTGAAGAAAATGTTAGGAACATAAAACAAAATCGGTATAAAATTTAGTACACGGGGAAAAACTGAATGTATTTAAGGAAATAATGTGTGTGAACCTCACCCTAGGAACAACAAAATCGTTTTTTGGACTATTTTATAAAAGGAAAAGTATTATTTAAAATATTACTTGTTCCTAATAATTTTTGAAACTTCATAAGTTTAAGCTACCTATATTAAAATATCACAAAGGATTTGAGAAATATAAATTATTTTTGAAGTGATATTTCGTGTCTTCATCGCTGTCAATTTTTTTGAGCATAAAAGAAACAGACAGAGTTTTAATAAATTTTGAATATGTCCTTACTTTACTACCACTACCAATGACTTTTTGTCAAAAATAAGTAAGATTTATAAGACGGTACAGTATCAAATACAGCTTACCTAATTGATTTAAAAAATGAAACTATGACACTAGAAGTCCATCGGTAATCATTATTTTTTTTTTGAAAAAATTGGACAAGCTGCCTTTGATACTAACCCTGCCCTGATATTTACTTAATATTATCAAATTATTACCTTGAATTATTTAAAATAGGTTGAATTGTATTGAATTTGTTAAGAATAATTGGTTTAGTTGATACATACATGCAACTTTTTTTTAAACAGTCACCAATTCTAATAATGTGTGTTTAAATATTAAAAATTTTTAGCCATGTAAGAAAATGAAATTTGAAATATTTTTGAAGCGAAGCTTGTTTACGGCGGTTATTGCATTGGGAGCAAAGTAAAATCAAACGGAAGCAATCAAACGGAAGAGGCGCGAAAAAAGAAACAAAAAAAATTAAAAATTAAAATTGCTCGACGAAAAAAAAAATGTAAACAAAAAAAACGGCGATACTGCCGTTTCCTTGAACCACTCAAAATGGGCTGAAACTTGCAAGGGGGTAGAGGCGGTGCCCAAACTCCCAAAACTGAAATGAGTTCTTGGGGAAAAGGTCCCGTTTCTGAAAAAGGGCCCCCAAAGTTTTCATACATTTTTGTATGGAAAAATTTTTTTGTGCCCGATTTACCCTATTTTTGGGTAGGTGGTAGAGGCGATTCCTAAAATGTCAAATCCGGAACGATTTTTGCGGGAAAGCCTCCATTTCCGAGTTATAATAGCCCTTCAAAATTTTCATACTTTACTTCATACGTTTTTAAACAGAACTTTGACGAGAAATTGATTTTTCAAAAAGCGGAAGGGGGCGGGGCGGCGGGTGGAATTTTGTGAAATAAATTCACATTCACTTCCGCTTATTCTGCCTGGCGATTTTAATACCAATTTTGCTGAAGAAAAATCGCAACCACTTGTGCAATTTTTGTTTGAAAAATTTAATTTAACCATAAATAATAATCCGAGGCAAGCTACTACTAACTATGGTACAACAATTGACAATTACTTTATTCTTAATCAATCTGTCTCTGAAACATTTTACATGGAAAGTTTGTTCGGAAAATATTTATTTTGAACTAAAGATACAAATTTTAACATAATAAATTTTTTTCGGAAAAGGGAATTCTAGCAACTAAAAATAAAATTTAAGCATTTTTATTCCGTCAATTTAATTAGAACTTTTTAATAAATTCTTATTTAATTATATTTACGAAATTTTATTGATAAATTCGATATTTTTTGATTTCTCATTATTTTATTGACAATTTATTTACTTAATTGTATTAAGATTATTCTGTTGCTTGAATTCAATTTAAAAAACCATATTTATTGATATTGAAAATACAATGGGATACTATCTAGTTATTAATATTATATTACATACTTTGGAATTCTGTTAAAAAAAATGTAGGTGTAAATATGTAGTTAAAAATTGTGTAAAATCTATTGCGAAAATTAAAGTATTAAAACCAGAAAACATTAGATAAAAAAATTGTGAATTTTCCAGATATGTCAGCAAAACATTTGTCTCTTATTTTAACTACCACAAACCAATTATTTCCATGATAGAATACGATGACTAGTATAGTAAATATATTATTTAAATTTTAAAAATTATACTTTTAGGCGTAAGAAGCTTCGCTTCTGTCGGGTGTCCCATGACACCTCATGTGTTTTATCTTTTAACTTTGGTAGGGGGCCGGGATTAGGCCTAGTTATCAAGTAAGTTAATGGAAAAATTTGCGGATTATTCTTTTTTGTGAAATGGTAACCAATGCTTTTTTATGTCCGAACAAAAGTTACTCAGATATTTGCAAATTCAATTTCTCAGGGCCAAAAAATCATAGTTACGTCACTAGATATCAGGGCAAAACAATTCAACTATCTTTCAATAATTTCAAAGTTTCAAAGTTTCTTACACAGTTTTAGACATTACATCGGAATTTAATAATAATTTGTTAATATATATAGATATAGCATAATAAACTAAGAAGTGAAGTGTTCCATTTACATTTAATGATTTTATGATATAATTATGATTATAATATCTTAATTTTTAATAATAAATAAAAAGAAACTATTTATTTACATTAATATATAATATGTAAAATATTGAAAATAAGATGATTATCTATACTGTTTGCATAGAATGTGAATGAATATTTGTATTTGTTTTAAAAACAATATAATCGTAAACCGTAAAGTCTTATATATATTATAGCAATATATCTTAGATTTTATTTATTTGTGATTTAAATTTTTCAAATTCATTGAACATGTTATTAAGCGTTAGTGGCAATGCAAAATAAACATAATTCGAATAAAAGCTCCTCAATGGAAGATTCCTCCAAAGATATATTTAGAAAATTTTATTTTTGATAAAAAATTAATATATGACAAAAATTAATATTATTCTATAATTATAATTATAGTTTTCCATATAACATCATGTATGAACGTTAGGCCTGTTGCACTTATAGGTCTGTTATCCTGCATTTTACTAAATGTTAATATTATTTTTTCTGAACCATAATAATATTAGTCAATTCCTTAAATGACATCTTTTTCTATACTATTCTTATTCTAATCCGCACAAAAATTATATATTTATTTAACATGAAATTTTTTAAGAAAAACGAAAAAATCAAGAAAAAAAAATTCAAAAACAAAAATGAAATTCTTCCAACAGAATTCATGAATTTCAAAAAAGACAAGACTATATAAAAATTTCCTGATGCTATATACAAATTTTTTGAAGTTTTTCTCAAAAAAAAAAGTTATATAGATTCACAAATTATAAATGTTGTAAATTATTTCATAAAAAAAAAAAACTAATAATTAAAAATTTCATGTAAGAATTTTAGTTTATAATAAAATCATGTTAATAACTTATCGTTGCATTTTCAGTCAAAGAAATATTGAAATAATATGAGAAGTTTAATTAAGATCACACTAAAAAAATTATATTAAAATATTTTACAGTGAATATACGTATAGTAACAATGGGTAATAATAAGTAAGGCTAAAGTTTGAACTAGCCTATACAATACTTAGAAATTGAGGACTTTTATATATATATTGAGGACTTTTATATATTCATTAAATATTTAGATTCAGAAACTATACAAATAAAAATTCTTTAAAGTTGACTAACTCGTCCGTGCCTCTATTCTTATGAACATTCATAAAACTTCTCTTGCATATATTTTTAAATGAGAATATGCTTGCTAATATGATGGTGAAAATTTAATCTGGCTAGATGCAATTATAAAGCATTAAAGTCATGAGAGCTACACTTATGTTATTTAATTTAATATTTTTTTTTCACATTATTAATAACAAAAAATTGAATCTTTATTTTTTAGCTGATATATTTTATTTAATATAAAGAAACTTTAACCAACAAAGCTTAGTGGGGTGCCGCTCAGTGTAAATGAATCTTTCCTATAGGTATTTTGGTATAGTATAAATTGTATCAAAAATTTGTTTAAAACAAAAAAAAAAAAATCTAAGTATAAAAGCGAATATTATATTTTGTATTTATATCTGCTAGATACAAAATATCCAGCGGTAAATATATTTATTGCAAAATATTTCAGAAAAAAAGTTCATACTGATTTACTTGTTGACGACTGACCTGTCGTGTAAATTAAAGAAAACAAGTGAACATTCTCTCAGGCATAATATTTCTTTGGTACTTTTCAGTAAATTTGTTTAAAGATTATTATGAATGGAAAAACAATTAATATTAATTTTGGTTTTTATAAGTTCATTTGTCTGTCTAACGCAATTTTAATTCTCATATCATATATCTAATGATATAATTAAATGAGTAGATAAATGTTTTAATTAAATAAGCATTAGATTTCCGTTCGAAATGTCGACTTTGGAAAACTAATAGTATATGTTCATTCAGTTTTAAGTATAGTTACGAGTATTCGTAAATCAGTCAAATTGTACCGGATTGCGTAAATCTATTAAAATTTAGTAATAATTTGTTATTAATATTATTAATAGTGAGGTCCTTGAATGTAATTGATATATTAATCAATTTAAAAATTGATCCGATTTGATAAAGCGCATAATTAATATCCCAGCATTTTTAGTGATTTATTAAATATTTATTATTTTCAAGGATTTTACAATTATTTCTATACAGAAAATATTTTATAGTGGCCCCGTTAAAAATATTTAATATTGCTATATATAATATATTTATTATAATTTTATTTACCTATATATATTATTTTTTCAACTATTATGAAGAACATGGCATAATAAATTCAGAGCTTTTGACTGCAAAAACTCTTGGTCCACTTATATTCTCAGAATTTTTAAACTTATATTTTATAACCACATGCAGTTTGGGCGGTTTAAAAATAAAAAAACAAACAAAAACAATGTAATTTTTTAAATTATAGACACTGACACTGAAAACTTATATAAGTATTCCTTTAAATTTTTTTTGTTTTTGATTTTTTCTTTTTTTTTTGTATGATAATATTATTTATTGAATTTTTAAAGAAAGTGTACTTCAAAGAATTATATAAAAAAATATAATACAATTTTATGATGATATTAATTTTACGCTATTCTGTAGTCTGTAGTAGTCCAAATAAAAAGTGTGAGCTCAAATAGCAATTCAATGAGCTTGAGATTCGCATAGAAAAATAAAGATGTAGTTGCAAACTACTTTTCATTTTTGTCAAAAAAGGTTTTTAAAATAAATGCCTGACTTGTCTGAGAAAAACTGAGTGTATGGAGTTTTCATTTTGGAAAAAGTTTTAGAATTATTTTTTAATCATATACATTTTAGACCCTTCGTATTCAACTACAGGAGAAGTTTAGTTACTGTCATGAAATGATTTTTTTTTTTTTTTTAAAGAACTACAGAGGTAAGAAGCTTGCATAGCAGTGCCAAAACTATATATGTAATTGTACTTCTTAATCGATTATGTAGTATTATTTCAAAATCTCATATATATTGCTTTACAAATTTCATTTAATTTTTTTTCTCCGAAGTTGTAAGCTAAATATCTTTTTCCCAATTTTTTTTCTCAAAACCGTTAATTAAATAATTTTAGGCATATTCCTTAACTATAGAAAATATAAATTATTATTAAAATTGTTGAAAGAAACCGATTTAATTTCATATCAAAAAGATTGACACTTTCTTTAATTTAAATTTAAATGAATAAACCTTAACTATAAAGAACCGTGTTAAAAAAAACATGAAGTGTTAAGTTAAAAAAGTTTTTAGGAAATTCTAATTTCTTGTTTTAGGTTTGGACAATAATTTTAAATCGAGTTTGAAGTTTTTAAAATTTTCTTTCAATCAATCATTTCTCACTTTGCCATCAATTCTAACTTGCAAAATCGAGTACATACAATATAATAATATTTTTTAAAAAGTCCTAAATTTGTTTAAACATACAATTTGGAACTTTGTCGAATAAGAGTCATATAATTTTGTTTGTTAATTTTTTCTTAAAAACATACCTTTTTTTAATACAAAATTATTGTTAAATTGAGGTGAGTCCATTCATCCATTGACTTAAGACTATCTATATAACAGAAAAAAAAAGTAAAATATTATTATATATATTTTGTTTTATTTAGCTGAAAATATTTTATTGAACAAAAAAAAAAAGGAAATCAGCAATTAACTGACATTTTACCTGCCAATCAAAAATATGCTGGTTTTAATAATCATCATAATTTCCAACAAAAATGGAAAAGATCTCATATAGTATAACATTTGTCGGGAGCATAATGCTTTCAAAAAACTATAACTATTTATATTTTTTAGTTGGTTTTTTTTTTTCAATCAATTTTGCAATTTCAAAATTACAAAGAAATATTTTATAAATTTTAATTTCTCATAACAATAGAAATTATTACCTTCAATAATTAGGTTCATAATATAAAATTTGTAATAAAAAAAAAAACTTGAGAGTATAAACAAAATTGATATTGAGTAATTAGTTTTATACTGGATTAAAATTCATATCTTAGAAGGATTTATTTACTCGTTAATTCACTCCACCCTTATCATACCCTTATCAAGTACCTTACCGTAGTTCTATTTATTATTATTATGAATATTGAATGTATAAAGTTTTTTTTTATTATACCAAATATGAAAATTTGTCATTATGGATTAAGAATAAAATAATAGATATTTCCTTAATTTTCATAGAAACTTACACAAAATTATTAAATTCATATTGTAATCTTCATTTTGTAATCTCTGCACATTTAACTAACAAGTGAGATGTTTTTCAGATTGGATTGTGATATTTGGTTGGAAATTTTCTACAATCAAATTTATGAAATTTCTTTCCTTTTTTGTTAGAAAGCAAAATATATTACTTAAGTTTTCAGGAATGTAGATTGGGTAGCGGAGATCAACAAATAGGCTGTGCCGAATGACGAAATATATTATTGATGATATTTTGAGGTAAAACTTCTTTCAAAAATGTTGATTTAAAATTTATAATATTAATACATACATATTTTATTGGTTAGTATTTTTAAAAGGAGTCTAAAAACATTTTCAATAATTCGAAAAAAACAGTTCAAAATAAAGGCTTGTCCCATCATCAAGAGCTATAAAAAACTGTTCTCTTTTCTAAAATGTAGGCGCATGTAAAACAGTTTTGCACATTTTACTCAAACATCAGTTATACTCATCGCGTATTTCGGGTATTATAAGTTATAAAAAAAAAAGCTGTAAATGAAATATATTTTATAATTTATAATTATCCATAAAAATTTCCCAACTGAATCAACAATCTACTGAATCAACAATACTAAACTTAACTACTTATTATAAATTTAATACTAATCATTGATAATTTTTTTTATTGAATATAAAAAATTGCAAAAGTATAATAACATTAATAACTTATTATATTATATATAAAAAAAAAATAATAAAATTTTATCACTTTCAGAACATCAAATAATTGAACGTTTTTAAAATTAAAATTGGGTATTGCTTACACAGAGCTCAAATTATTGCATTTATTTAACATTATTTATTTTTATCAAAAATTACATCTATATAGGTGTACTACGGTATGTACATATTTATGAACCCTTTAATAATAATACAAACATAAAATGTGGTAAAGGATATAAAAATTTCGCTAAAATTTATTAAAAGAACATTTATAATATTTATGATAAAAATAAAACATAAGAAATTTTAAAAGAAATAAATGCCTCTAGTATTAATTAATTAATTGAATAAATAAAAATATTCAAAAATATGTTTTTTATACATAACTGAAATTATTGTTTTATTGACTCTCAGTTTATGTGACATTTGATCGAAAACATAGATAAGGATGTTGTATACATTTCTCAGTTTTCGTCTTATGTTCAACTTCAACTGATCAACATATCGATTAAAAAAAATGGAAACCATTAGGACTTAGATTAGAACTTATTTTAATTACGTTTTATTTTTTTTAAAGTTCTATAAAAAAAGTCAAATAGTCTTACAGTTTTAATACACAAGTTTTAGTCAAGATTGGGTTAATTTCAAATTAAAAAACTCAATTTGTACGCAAATTTTAAACGTATTATCCGCATCCAAATTTATTATTTTTTAATTGGTTAAGATAATAAATTTTAAACCCATAATACATAACTAAGTAATAAATACATTATATACGTATATGTTATATTTTTCAAGTACCTAACCTACTTAGGTATATAACTACATTTATATGGAGTGTGTTAAAATTTTGGCATAATTTTTGCACCTGGTTTAATAATTATTGTTAATATTTTTAAATTGGAGTTTACCTAATGAGTTCGAACAAACAAATGTTATTAAAAAAATATATAAATATTTTTCTACATTTCGTTTCAATCAACATAAATAATTATATACGGTATTTATTATTTTTAAGTTTTCAATAATTCTTCGTAAAGAAATACGTATTTATACCTTTACCTATATTTTATTATTTTTGGGATTGTTTGACAAATGAAACATGATCAGTAGAAAAGGTAGAAATATTAAAAAGTATTAAAATGTGGTGATTGGTGAAATAGACGTGTTGTTCTTACTCCACATGAATTTCTTCCCTACTTTGAATTTACATTCTTCGAGGATTGATTTAATAAGTTTGTTAGTTTTTATTATTTTTCAATTAAATTTAATGATAAATAACGTTAAATTGCGAACATTTGTGGTTTTAAGTTTTTAACACTTTTATGATTTTCAGTTAGTATTTTAAATAATGTATTATACACAATAAAATTTAGCATTGTTTTATTGAATATCAGGGTTGCTACAAAATTTTCTTATGAAAATTCAACGGTTTTTCAATGTTTTCAAGACCATTTTAAAACAAAAATCAATGATTCTTTAAAATAATTTTTGTGACCACAAGGTTCGCATATTTTTTTTAAATTTTTTTTTGGAATTTTCTTGACACTTTGTCTCCTGGATTTCATTGAAGATTAGGATACTTGACTTTTTCACGACATAGACGTAACGCAGCCGTAAAGGAATACAAGTCAGAAACGAATTTATAGATTTTCAATGAAATTTTTTGATTTTTTCGATTTTGGTTTTTTCAAGATTTTTGAAATTCAGGGGGCTTTCCAGGTATTCGAGGTTTTCAATGTATGTAGCAACCCTGAATTTGAATAAGTTTTCTATGGAATTCGAAAAAAAAAAAAACAAATTATAGAAAAATAGACATTAGAATACTTCCTCACAATTTCGTAACAGGGATGTGTGTAAATATTATTAAAAGCGTAAAAACCTTACGCGTCCTTAACTGTTTTCAAAAGACTACCTATATTTTATTTTTGCACAAAAAATTTTAATTATCCTTTTATTATATCAGATAGACATTATGTATGTAACTTTGAAAAATTCCAATAATTTACATTTATAAGCAATGATTGCTCCAGTTTTAAACCGTAATTAAAATAATTATGATTCAGAAATCTGGACAAATAAAATATTATAAGACAAACGTTCAATCTTCAAACAATAAAATGCTTCTAATGTTATGTAATAAAAATACGCCGAAACACTTCTCGAGAATTTTGTCAAAATATTAAAATTGTAAACTTGTAACATTGTGTTACTTCATTAAAGTTTTTGTGCTAGATTGATTAAAATATCTACAACAATTAATGAAACAACTGTCGTTTTTCAACGTAAGCTTTACTTATTACTTTCATATAAGGAATTATTATTAATATACTAAAAGATCAAAGTTTTAAAATACATTTTTCAGCTACTAATCAGCTGGTATTTTTATTCTAATTTTTGGGAATAGTACAATATTCAGTATATTATATCTAGATCCATACTTAATGTGTATTACAGAATAATTTTAATTATTTTTCTCACTTATTTTCTACAAATAATAATAATACATCAATAAAAATTAAAAAAAAAATTAAGTTTTATTCCCACTGCTTAATTAATATTGTAATGGATATTTTAGTTTATTACGAAACAAATTTTTAGTGTTAATTAAAAGTAATTTGTCAATCTTCGATATAGCTTTACATTTTTACACTCCTAAATTTTAACTTGTATCCAATAAAAAAATTAAAAGTAAAGCTCTCTCTACACTATAAAAAAATACTATTGGCAATGGATTTCTCTTCCATCTACATTTGGAAGCTAAATAAATTCTAAATTTGTAAACAGATTTTGTTTTGTTCAAAAATCTCTAACGACAGTAAGAATAAAGTTATTTTTTAAGCAAATTAAATAAAATATTAAAAAGTATTAAATGTAGTAAAACTTCCAGCCATATTTGGAGATGTCGCTCGAAATTTTCTCAAATTCAAGCTTATTATTTCCTAAGGTTGGGCTGCTATTGGCGTCGGACCAGAAGATGGTGTAGCTGATGAAGGACCTGGGGGTCCTGTCGGTGAAGAACCTTGCACTGAGGAACTCGGTTCAACTGGATTTCCTATTGAGGTTGGTGGACCAGATGGTGACGAAGGTTCTAAAAATATTAAATATAATTCATTAGAATGTTATCGCAACACCACATTAATTTCGTACTAACCACTAGATGGTTGCTGTGAGGCTTGAGGAGCTTGTGGAGCTGCTCCGTGTTGTATTGGGGGACCGTTTGGAGGTTGAGTACCTTGTGGTTGAGATGATAATTGTGGACCTGTTGCTGAATTTGGACCCGCCGGCTGCCATTGACCTTGTTGCTGTTGTTCTTGTTGTAATCGATGGTGAGCCTGTTGTCTGGCACGAAACTCAGCTGCTTTTAATTGTTCTAAATGAAACTGTTGACGTTCTGTAATTAATTGTTGTCTCTGATATTCCAATCCTTCACGTTCTCTTTCCATGGTTGTTTCAAGCTCCTCAAAGTGTCTCAATTTAATTTCCAATTTTTTCATTTGTGTTTCAACCAGTAGAGCAACTAACGATTTAATTTTACGCTCTTCCAACGCAGCTAAATGTTTTGCCTTCACGGCGGCCGAAGAAAGAGCTGCAGCTGCGGCTGTCTGTAAATTACCTTCATTAAATAATTGTTGTTTACGATTTTCACAATTTTCTTTCGTAGACCCATTTGTAGCTTCTGCACTTCCAGCTTGTGACTGAGTTGATTCTGTTGAAGATTCTTCAGTTTTAATTTTATCATCTTCTGCCTTGATATCAGACTTGTCTAAAAAAGTATACATTAATTTTTAGTTAACTCATTTATCACGCAACTTAAAAAGATCAGAGAAGAAAAATGTTTAATGAACACTTACTTCCATAAAATAGACGTTTTAACATGCGTTTAGTGAACTAGACGCTTGATAAGTAGGTATTCTAGGAATATTTTTTCTAGCAATTTCAACAATTTAATGCAATATTAATTAGTTTACACAGGCGGATAGTCTACGACCCTCCTCGCACTTAGGTCTGAGATTACTCATAATACTATTATTCTATTGTAAAATTTAAAAAAACTCTTCCAAATTTATTTCCACGGCAAAAATTACAAAATGTTTTAGAATGTGCTGCACATAGAAAATGCTTAGCAGCTTTCATTATAATTAACGTTTCGAGCGAATAGATTTTTTAAAAAGTTATTAATTGGCAGGGCATAGTTCAAATAATCATTTACCATCTTTTTTGGAAAGATCTTTCATTTCCTCATCATGCTGCTGTTGCATTCGATCTTCATCATCTTGGGCAGTACCAGCAATACCGCTATTTACCAATCCAGCATAAGGATCAAATTTACCTCCGTTTGTTTGTTGCGATCTTTCAACATTTTTGTAATGCGCATCCATAATTGAAGATGGAACTTCATCCTAAAATGTGTTTATTATGTTTTTTAATTAAAATTTAATTTATTTTTCTAGAATTATGATCCGTCCCAGTGTTCTTTTCATAAATTAAATATAATTTACCTTTATGGCGGCAAACTCTTCCATTGCTGATTTCGCTGCAGCTGCTGCAACTCGCGGGTCTACTACTGATGCTAAAAATGCAACTGTCGACATTATTGGATTACCAGATTTACTAAATGGTATTGGTTGGCATGCTAACGGTCCCAAAAATCCTCCATCATCTTCCAAATAGGGATCTTCGATAGGCAATCGAAGGAAATGCAAAATACACTCGTCTTGAGTCCTCGTTCCAACATGTTCGCAAACTTTATTCCAATCATCTTTATACATATCCAAGCCTTCCAATAATAATAATGTTTCTTGATCATTCCATTCTCTTGACAAACTTGCTGCCGTTTTATTTTTCATAGCAGATGGTTTTTTCACATACTGATCAAGTTTCAATCCAAACTGTCCTCCTGTTGGTGCAGGAATTGGAGGTTCCATTATAACTCCTTCTTCAATCTTGGGTTGAATCGGTGGAATTTGCATGGCCGGTGAAGATGCTGTTACCGTACTTGTAGCAGTTGTTGTAGACAATGGAGTAATTGATGTTGCAGTGGTTGTAGTTGTTGATGTTGTACAAGCTGTTGACGATGCACTTTCTCCTTCTTTAAGTTCAGTTTTAATAACGGGCTTTTTATCAAGGTCAAGTAAATTCTTCGCTGCAGATGGTTGAGTAGTTTTTTGAGGATTTACAGGTTGTAATCCAGATGGTGTGTCGCTTAAAATGTGGAAATGCGACGTAGGTGGAGGTCCCATAGGCGTTGGTCGTAATTCTGCATCGATTTGATAATTTATTAAGCCCCATTGTTCTAAAAACGCATGAACTCGCATAATGGCGCAAACATCGCCAGCCAAATTTCGACGACAAGCTGTGCTTGTTAAATATTCTGTAGGATTTAATCGATAGGTATCAATCATAAAATTACGATAGGCCATGTATATTTCGGGTGTTTTAGACTTATTCTTTCCATTGAAAAATTCTGGCATAGCACGCTTTTCAATTACATGAATTGAATTGTAATCAAACCACGCTGAGTATGATGGAACAATTATATGATGCGTTTGTTCAGTAACATTGTCTTCAATATCATCTTTTGGGGTAAATTCTTGGGTATTACTGTTATCACTTGCTTTTCCTGTCTGGGAATCTTCACCAGCGGCTGCATTAGCCACCTCGTCATCTAGATCAGCCACAGTTCCTCCTTTTATTGGCATCATATCATTGTCTCTGGATTTAGAAGCAGGCGCCGGACTTGCTGTCGATAAATTTCCTGATGTTTTACTAACTTCAGAAATATTGGGTTCCGGCTGGGGATCATCCATATCACGAGTCAAATCCTCATCATCGTCTGGTACACCATCACCGGGGCGAGATTTTTTTGAGAACACAGCTGGAGAACGTTTTCGCTTACCACCTTTGGCAGCCGGAGATGGACTGCGTTTCCGTTTCTGTTTACTACTACTTTTCTTTTTATCTTCTGCCACAGCCATTAAGTCATCCACTGATAGCCTCAATTTGTGCAATTTTTTCTTACCTTGATCATCTACTTCGTAATCTTCCTCGACCATCCATTCATTATATTGTTCCAAATCTAATATCCAAGAAGCAGAAACTCGTATTCTTTCTTCGGGTGACAACGGATTTTCTGGAACATTATCATTTAGTTCCAGATTATTTGGCATCCATGAATCATATGATTCAGGGAAACAATACCAATGTAACATTACATGACCACCCCGTTTAAAGCTCGGTCTAGCATACTCATCTGGATGTGGATCTACAACTGGATAAATTATGTGAGTAGCATCTTCTTCATCTGGAACAATTTCCAATCGTCTTGCGGATAAAATATCTTTAATTTTACTTGCTAGCGCTTTATCAACATCTGGTCTAATATAGATTTCTGGCAACCTCCAAAGCTCTACTTCGCTTAATGCTTGCTCAATATCCATAATCATTTGAATGTTTGGATCTTTTCGCGAAGTATTCTTTCCAATTGTGAAGTCGAATTTTTTACCTCTTTGTTCAGCTCTAAAGCGATACATTGCTGACAAAATGACACACAAACCACCACCAGGTTTAAAATCAAAAAAGAAACGCATCTAAAAAAAAACACACATTTTTCAAATGGGATTCTTTTTTATAATGTTAAATGTAATCCTAATTTGAAAGCTATATATCTACCTAAAATATACATACTTAGAATACAAGCCTTTTATACTCAAAAGAAACTCTTTATGCCCAGGAATTTTCTTTCCCCCTACATTTACTGTATAGGAATAAGGCCTATTCAAATAGGGCTTACTTTCTCCAACTGGGAGGAATTACCAGTGTTCAAACAAAACAAAGAAACAAATTTACAATTTTTTAATAAATATCTAACCTAAGATGGGAATTAAAGCGAAAACAGGCACTTTGGGCTTTGTAGTCTTTAACTAAAATCTTACGAAATTTCAATCAATAACTCACAGGAATTTTTGTTGTTGGTGGTTCTTGAGCATTTTTTCCCAATTTTGCTTCTTGATATTGAAGGAACTGAATAACCAGTTGAGACAGAGATTCTTTAGTTATTGGTTCTGTACTAGAAGCCAGCGACTAAAATAGAAAATAAAAAAATTAACAAATTAAATTTTTTTTTTTAAATAGTTTGCCAAGTCGTCGGCCATTAGTGCCGGATGAAATTTTTTTTTTTTTTTACCTTTTTACAATTTTTCTGTAACCATTGTCTAACAGTATCAAAACCTTGTAAGCTGTCTCCTGATTGGAAAAAATCTAAATTTGGTCCACCGTCTTTTTTGGGACCTAATGATACCATTTTTTTACTTTTGTTTCTTCAACAAATTAAATTTTAAAATTATTTATTTTTTGATTCTTTTTTTTTGTTATTACTTTTTTTTTTCTTTTAGAAAAAGTTGACGACGACGCTCCTTCAACTTTTTTTTTTGACATTAGAAATTTAGAATTATTTTTTTCCCAAAAACAAAGGAGGGAAATTTTTAGCATGACGTCAATGCTTTTAAGAAATTTGTTGCTCACATGTAGAAGAAATGCATATTAAAGATTTTAAGGTACCTGTACAGTGTACACACGTAAGACCACTCAAAATGAAAAATTCGTCTTGGTTTTTCTTTTGATTGTAGGGTTAATACAATTTCTACGAAAGTGATTTTTTGATATGTTAGACTGCAGTGGTGTCCAATACAGTCGTCACTCGCCATATGTGGCGAATAGATTTTTTGAATGTGGCGAATGCAGCACTGAAATATTTTTTATATTAAACTAGACGAAATACCCGGCTTCGCACGGTAGTCCCGAACTTATATTAATATCAAATCAAAATGCGTTAATCCAGATTTCGTGCACTAAAAAAAACAGAATTTCAAAATTTGTTAAATAGCCACTTCCCCGGTGCCTTAACACATGCAGTCTTCTAAATAGACGATTCTGGTCCAACGCTATAATATTTTATCGGAACATACCTAAATTGCATTTTGTGCATTAAAAAAACAGAATTTCAAAATTTTTTAAATAGCCACTTCCCCGGTGCCTTAACACATCCAGGCTTCTAAATAGTCGATTCGGGTCCAACGCTATAATATTTTGTCGGAATATACCTAAATTGCAAAACCGCCTTCTAAGGTAGCCCCCCGTCGGTGCCTCGGATCAAAAATATAACCAATCGGGTTTTTAGACTCCTTATTTTCAAAATTTAGTTGTTAAATAATTTGTAAACGAAAGATTTTTAAAAAATAATTTGAATTTAAATTTTCCGCGCTAAATTATTTTGTTTTTATAAATGACAAATGATTATTGAACTACCTGTTTGAAAAAAAATTTAAATTTTAAAAAATTTGTAAACGAAAGATTTTTGAAAATAATTTGAATTTAAATTTTTCGCGCCAAATTATTTTGTTTTTATAAATAACAAATGATTATTGAGTGGACTCATTTTTTTTGAGTATTCAAACGGTACAGCATGTCGTTTTTTTTTTTAACTCGAAATTCGAATGAGTAAAATAATTTTTACCCCCTACAGAATTACTCATTTATATCATACACCGCGCCTAAAGAAGTATAAACTTCAAAAACTATTCTATATTAATGAACTTGTGGTGGCAAAATGCGAAAATGAAAAAAAGGACAAACAAAAATTGTCAAATTTTGGATTTTGTTACCTTAATAATAACTTGTTAATTACAATGATACAATAATTATTTTTTATAAATACATACATATTTTAAGTGGCGAATGAAATTATTTAAAAATAGCGATTGTGGCTACAAACAAATTTCTGTTGGACACGGCTGTGTGAATAGAGTATAGAATTGGCTCCAGGGTGAGTGAGCCGGATTTCTTAATTTTTTTTTTTTTTGGCAAAAATTTGCCTTTGAAAAAACTTAAACATATTTGTTGAGATTGTCAAAAAAAAAAATCAAACGCAGAATAAAGCTAAAATATTATATTTTACATTTATATTATATTATATTTATTTATTTATTTAGTAAAATTTACTGTTAATATAATCAATTATAAAAAATACATCAATAATTATCCCAATATTTATTCGAATTTTTCTTTGACATACGGTATCAACTTCTTTTTGAACTCCACTATACTATTTATTTTCTTCAGACAGTTTAGCAGTTCGTTAAAAAGAATCAAACTCTTATACATAAGCATGTTTTTATTTCTATAACCTCTGATGTTGTTAACTCTGAAGTTGCCCGAATTTCTTAAATAGTCACGTTGAACCTCTCCCACATACGCAAGTTGACTATTTAAGTACTTCGACAATAAACCATTTTTTATTTTGTATACCATTATTTACACATTATATTGGATTCTTTGGTTAACACTAAGCCATCTTAATGTATTTAACATATGTTGTCTTGGAGTGAATCTGTTCAACTTTAATATACACCTCATGCCCTTGTTATGTAATCTTTGAAGCCTTTTTTTATCTTGAATGTTGTATGTGCATAGAATCGATGAACAATACTCGAAATGTGGTTTCACTAGAACATTGTAAATCTTAATTGATGTTAAAAGAGACATTTTATTTCTAATGCGCGTAAAGTAGTAAGTTTTTTTGGCTATTTTTTTCAAATATAGTTTTGTGAAATTTCGCTAGAGGTTTTTTTTATATAATTTTTGTCGCTTTTTTCACAGCCATTTTGTTGGGCTTCCACGCTCATGCAATTTGCGCCAATTGACGCATTACCAAATTTGCGCAAGTAAATCGTTGTATTTAAACGAACCTTGAAGGTGGCACAAGCCCAACAATGTGGCTTGAGGAATAATCTGTTGTGCCAAAAAAATTTCCCTTATTTGTACAATTTGGCATGCACAAATCTATTGGCGCAAATTGCATGAGCGTGTGAACCAGCATTATAAATTAAAAACAAAATAAAATATAAACTTGGGATGGGATATGAATTTTGAAAATATAATTAATAAAGTATAAAATAATATTTAAAAAAAGGATAGAACGCTGAAACAATTAATAAATTTCTCGATCTCGAAGGAAGTTAGAGTATCTTTAATACCTTAAATTGAATTTCGAATTCTCATAATAAATTGTTAGCAAATTAGAAAGCAGTTCAGATACTATTATATACCAAATATCGTAGTGCGTAGTTCCTAGTCATCAAATAAAAATTTCTATTTTGCATTATTGAATCATTCTGTCTGTTTGCATGATAAAGCAATTGTAAACAGAAAAATTTATAAGAAAAATAAGATTAAATGGTTTTAATTGAGATTGGGCTGACCGGACTTGGAATTGGAGCATTTGTTTACATTGTACGAAAAATTCGTGAATGGCAATGGGGATGGGTTCGAAATACATCATCATTAAGAGACCGAATTTTCATAGTAAGTTATATTTTGTAATTATTTCTGAATCAAGAAGTAATCTCGTTTTTTTTTTTTTTTTGCAGATAACCGGTGCTAATACTGGACTCGGATTTGAAACTACAAAACATTTAGTTCAGCGTGATGCAACAGTGATTTTGGCGTGCAGAAATGCAGTTAGAGCAGATGAAGCAATTTCTTCTATTCGAAAAATTACAAAAAATGGAAAAATGGTTAGTTAAATTGAAAAGAATGATGTTATTTTTAACATAATATTTTTAAACATATCTTATTTTAGATATTTATTGAACTTGATTTGGCTTCATTCGACTCGATTCGTAATTTTGCTGATAAAATTAAACATGATTATCCAAATTTTGACTGCTTAATTAATAATGCCGGATTGGCATTAAAAAATAAACAATTTACAAAAGAGAATTATGAAATTCATTTTGGTACCAATCATTTGGGTCATTTTCTTCTCACTAAATTATTAGAAAGCAATATTCTTCAGAATTCGAGTCGTATTGTTGTAGTGTCATCTAAAATGCACGAACGTGGTGAAATAAATTTTAATAATTTGGGAAAATATGATGATTTGCTATCAACTAATCGATCAAATCCTTATTATAATAATTCTAAATTGGCTAATTTTTATTTCGCTCGTGAATTGTATAAAAAAGGATTTGATTGTCATGTTTTATGTCCAGGCTTATGTCATACGGATTTTTTCCGGGACTATAATCCAAAATGGTATCATTACGTTATGTTTGCTCCAATTGTATGGTTAATGTTACGTTCTGCTGCACAAGTAAATTAAAATTTCTTCTGGGATATTATTTTTAAACATTTATAATTAAAATTTATTTTTAGGGAGCTCAAAATATTATCCATTGTGCAACTGATAATAAAAACACAAATGAAATGAATCCTGCTACTGGCTATTATATTAGAAGTTTAGAGCAACAAATTTCAAAAATAAATTTTAGTAATGAAACTTCAGAAAAACTTTGGGATGAAAGTGAAAAAATGTGTAGTATTTAAGAAGTTAGTGGTTTATATTATTCATTAAAATTGTAATAATTTGGAATATAAAAATTTTCTACATTCGATTTAAATATTGCGTATTAAAATTACCTAGGTTTTTATTGAAATTGAATCACTCGAAAAAATATGTTTACCTAGTGGTTAGACAAGACTTAAAAGTAGTTCGAACTAAGATTTTTTTCAAAGTATCTAATTTAAATGTATTTTTGTCTAATCGTTCTAACTAAAAAGAAACATAAATAAGTATGTTAAGAATTTCGAATTTAATGTGATTAAACTAGGTATACATGAGCTTGAGTTAATCTACAATATAAATAAGTGGGGGTTGGACATTTGTCCGCGGGACATTTGTCCGCGATTTGTTTTTGTATCGCGGACATAAAAATGACATTTGTCCGCGATTCAAAATGTCTTTTGTCCGCGATAAAAATTAATCGCGGACAAATGACATTTTGCAAAATGACATTTGTCCGCTAAAAATCTGAAAAATCAATCGCGGACAAATGACATTTTGCAAAATGACATTTGTCCGCTAAAAAGTTAAAAAATCAATCGCGGACAAATGACATTTTGCAAAATGACATTTGTCCGCTAAAAATTAAAAAAAGCAATCGCGGACAAATGACATTTTGGAAAATGACATATGTCCGCTAAAAATTTGAGGCTAAAGTGCAGATCACGTGAACCAATCAGAATCGGCACAACAAGAGCGGGTGGTGGGGGGCGGCGGGCGGGCGGGTGGACTGGTGGTTGGTCAGTGGGATTTGCGGCGTTAGAAAATTCAATCGCGGACAAATGTCATTTTGCAAAATGTCATTTGTCCGCTAATTTTGGGACATTTGTCCGCGGCGGACAAATGTCATTTTACAATCGCGGACAAATGACATTTTGCAAAATGACATTTGTCCGCGAAGTTTTCCATACAAATTTCATCGCGGACAAATGTCACGGCGCCTAAATAAGTAAATGATATACCGTTTGTTTTTTTTTGGAACAATTTTTGGGTGCGTTTGAAATTTAAACATAATTTAATATGTAACTTGTACCACAAAAATTGTAAGAAAAGATATATTAAATAAAATTTAGTATGAAAAAGTCATTTATTTTATTCATTTATTTCTGATCATAAAATAATGCAGGCAAATATTTTTACAATTTTTTAGCTATCCATTTTTATTATAATTAATATTTTCTAGCTAAAATAAAATTAAAATTGTAAATTTTCACAAAAAAGTTCAATGCAAAATTTTATTTAACTTTTTTATAGTTCATAAATTGCCACGGAGGGACTCTCAAAACAGTGAACAATAGATAATGAATTTATGGCAATTCTTAAAAATTGCTCGCGCGTCCAAATTGTTCAAATATACGTCAGTGACGTCACATCCGAATATCTGTCAATTTATTTTAAGGTTTTTTCTTTCTTTTTGATTTTTCAAGAAAAATGACGGGTTTAACAAATCGTGTAAGTTAAAAATCTGAAAATAAAACAAATTAAAATTTAAAATTGAGAAAATTTAAATATTTAAAATAAAGAAAATTAAATAAAAATTAAAAAAAAAATTTGTTAAATATTATACAAAAAGTAACAACTTCGTAAAATTATATTTTCTGTTTTTCTTTGACGTTTACACGTGTGTTGAAAACAAAAATAAAAATATTTAAAAAAAAAATAAAAAAAAATTAAGGCTTTCGTTTTAAATTATGATGATAATTCTTTTTAAATAAAATTGCAAAATTGGAAAAAAATATTTTTCAGTTTTTTAATTTACTTATTTTTTTTTATAACCTCATTTTTGTTTTTAAACACATACGGCATCAATAAGAAGAAATGCTTCAGTTCTCAAATTCAGTCAAGAAGACGAACTGACTGGATGGTTTAAATTTTCAAAATAGGTAGCTGTACCTACCGATCGAATCTGTACTTACCTACCATAAATCTCTGATCGAACTAGACTAGAAGAAACTTAACTTGATCCTTATTTCATATGCAAGAAACACTGAGCTTGTTTGATACTGAGTCGATTCTAATATTGTGTCCCAAGATTCTTAGACCGTCCAAAAATTAAAAAAAAAAAATATTAATAAGTAGGTAGGCAGATAAGTACTTACCTACTTTGAAGTCGCCTCCGTGCATCTCATTCAAATGAATAAGAAAAAGTTCTTACAATGAATGCACATCGCATTAATTTTGGAAAAGAGAAAAAAAAAAGTGCATTCTATGGAGCGCTTTGACTATTTTTAAAAACATCTAGCCCTATTGGAAATTGTCTCAGTCAATTTGCCAAGCTTGGTTCCGTGGAATAGGTTTTCTAGGCCAAATTTTCGAAATTCCAAATTCATATAGAAGTGAGAGCTCTGTGGAAAAAAATTTTCTTTATTTTAATTTAATAAATTATAATTTTTATACATACACACAATTGTTTGGATTAATTATTTATTTGATTTAATTTTAGACCGTTGTTATTGATGGACGTGGCCATTTGGTTGGTCGTTTGGCATCTGTTACAGCCAAATATTTATTACAAGGCGGTAAAATTGCTGTCGTACGATGTGAAGATCTAAACTTCTCAGGGCATTTTTACAGAAATAAAATGAAATACTTATCATATTTGAGAAAACGTTGTAACGTTAATCCAGCTCGTGGTCCATTCCATTTCCGTGCACCATGCAGAATTTTCTACAAAGCTGTCAGAGGTAAAATATCAATAATTGAATTGATTTTGTTTTTTATAATAGTTGGTAGGAGGGTAAAATGTTAAAAATTACCAACCTCTTATTTTTATTTTATGTTAGGAGGATTTAATTAAGTCTAATATTTTATTTTTGTAGGCAAACAAGTCAAATTGGTAATTATTAGATTTCGTACCTATTCTGATTTATTACATTTATTTTATTTTTTTTTGCAATTCAATAAATTGGAGAAAAAAAAATTTAATTCCAAATAACTTACAAAATTATTAAAAAGTTTTATTTTACTGCATTCACTTCACTGACTTCACTCAAAAAAAATCTTCCAGGACTTTTAAAGCGTGATTATTTCCATTTTTTCAGAATCCAAAAATCTAGTAGGTAGGCACATTTTTTCTCATACGAGTTATTATTTGAGTCAAGTCACCTAATGTTAGTTTATTATTATTATTATAAAAATGAAGTATGTAGGTATTATTACATGGCGAATAAAGAATAAATTAACATTCATTAAATGTTTGCTAATCGAATAAAAAAAAATTCATTAAATGTTTGCTAATCGAATAAAAAATTTCGTTAAAAACTAAATATTTAAAATTGAACAACTTTATATCTTAATTTAAGTTAGGGAATTTGTAACTAATTTGGTCTGATAAAATTTAATCAAAATAAAATTACTTGTTTTTTTTATAGGCTTATAAAATATCTCAATTCAAATAAATTATTATTATTTTTTTTAGGTATGATTCCCCACAAAACAAAGCGTGGACAAGCAGCCCTATCTCGTTTACGTGTATTTGATGGTATTCCACCACCATATGACAAAAAACGTCGTGTATGTGTTCCAATTGCTATGCGTGTGTTGGGCTTACGTTCAGATCGTAAATATTGTCAAGTTGGTCGTTTATCACATGAAGTTGGATGGCATTATCAAGATGTGGTCAAAAACTTAGAACGCAAACGTAAAGCCAAATTACGTGTCACATTGAAACATAATAAAATAATGAAAAAATTGACAGTTAAGGCTAGAGAAAATGTTGCTAAAGCTGCTGAACCATTTACAAAAATTATTAAATCATATGGTTATGAATAAATATAATTAATTAAAACATTTTTTTTAAATTTTATTTTGGAAAAAAATAAAGAACTTCTGGATTAAAGAAATAAGTGTGGTTTTCATAAAGTTTGATTTTTTTTAGGTAAATCTCAACAAGTTAGTTAAAAAATAGTTTAAGGAAGTTTTTTATTATGTCTTTAAATTGAATAATATTCAATGTAATACAAAATAGGGTTTATAATTTTAAAAAAATATTCTAAGATTTAATATTTAATATTTCGACGTTCAATGAAAATTTCGCTTTACATTTTTTTTATTCAAGCTACTCCAAATTATGACTGGATTTTTAATAAAAATGGAAGAAATGTTTGCAAAATTTTTTAACTAATTTGTATACTATGCCCACATTCAGTTTTTTTTCAACGATACCTGTTAGCTTGAAAAAATATAGAACAGCAGTACCTCATAATCAAATGTAAGTATGTAGACTATTTTCAAGATTTCAATTTAAAATATTCGGATTTTGTAACTTTTCTTTGATCAATTTTCATGGAAACCCAGCCCCAATATAAAAAAAATGAAATAAAATATAGCTCTTTATTGTATTTATACATAAATAAACAAAGTTTTATAAATAAAAAAAATCGTCATCTACTCACCTATTAATTTTTATTTTTCCATTAAAACTTAAAAAAAATTTAAATTACCTATGTAGCTATTTACATTTTTTATCAAAATAATTTCGAACCTTTACCAGTTAAGAGTTTCTATCTGCAGATTTGGAGAATCTCGTTTTAGGTTGGATGAAAGTGGACGAGATTACGCATATTTTGATTTTAGAGACCGAAACTGAAAATGTATTCCTTTTAACCTTATTTACTGTTCTCTTCGTTCATCAAGTTATAACTCGATTAAACAAATAAATAAATATAATAAAATTATCAATTTAGAATTATTTTATTAATGTTATATTATTTTATGCTACCACAATAAATAGAAAAGGTTATTTGTCTAACTCATTCACTTTTGTTAGGATGATTTAAAACTGGATTCGCTGGTTATACTTGTTTCCATATTTGAGTCATCTTCTGCAGAGGTCTCCCTAGGATTGTTTGAAGTACTCCTCGAAGAATTATTTATGTTATCTTCCTCGTTTTCATTATATGATGATGAATTTTCTGCACTGAAGAATTTAAATGCTTTCATTACAGCTACTGGTGGTACATTATGTAAGGGATGTGTTGGTAGTAGTTCATTGTCTGGATGACCTAATACAAATGGCTCCATCGACAATTCACAATGTTGTGCTATAGAAACACCACTTAATGTATAGCAAGTATGATATAGATCTTGATACCTGTAATGACAACAAATGAAATAACAATACATAGCATTAGACCATTAGAGAATATTGATTTCAAGACTATATTCTGACACGATTTGACTGAGTTTAAGATCTATTAACATATATATTGGAATAGATATTTTGTTGAAAAATGTACGAGTAAACGTACTGATATTCTGTAAGGTAGACTGTAGACTTTAATTTTTTTATTGGTATCATCTTTCAATTATGTGTAATGCATTTTATTATTATAATATTATTAAAGGTTCAACAACTATAAATATTTAAAAAATGATTTATTTTCAAATGAAGATCAGATCTAGTGGTGCTTTTAAAAACTGAAGCTTACTTACTTCCCAGGCTTATCAATTAAGCCACCATTAGACTTTTGACAGCACAATAAAATGTATTCTTGTAAAGCAGCTTTGTCAAACAGTGAATTTTGCGAAAAATTCTTAAATGTAGAATCATTATTCAACACTGCTTGAGCGATTGGAATTATTGCACCACCCCAAAATGAATAGCATCCATCAACTAGTTTGTTTGTTCGTCCTTGAAAACCACCTTCAAATCGCATTTGTCTATCTAGCGACCATTTCTGAGGAAAAATAAGATTATTAAATTTATTTTATTTCAAGATCAAATTAATGTACCAATATTGCTTCTATATCACATTTATCTGTTTGGCCTAACATAACAATGGCAGCTAAGCCACAAAATGTATATCCGCCATGAGCTTCAAGATCAGGTGCTCCACCAAAACCACCTTCATAAGTTTGACAACTGGCAATCCAATCTATAGTTTTTTCAAATAAACTTTCTTCTTCTTCTTTGGTAAAATTTGTTAATTTGGCACAAGAGATAGCGCAGTAAGCTCCTCGTACATCAGTTTCTCCACCAACATGCAAGCGAAAAGCTCCTGTTCCAGGTTCTCGAACAGCCCATAAAAACTTTTTCAATGACTCCTTATCGATAGCCTTATACGCTTTTTCGGTTCCAATAATACATAAAGTATTAACTGCAGCATATGTTGGCGCTAAATGAGGATGTTGTCCTGGTCCTCCGCCGAAACCGCCCAGCTCCGGATGTCGACATTTAACTAAAAAACTCACTACCTTATCCAATAATTCTTCTTCGAATTTAAAATTTAATAAATGTGCAGCATTAATTATCCAATATGTCATCCAAGGTCGTGACGCATCCAAACATTGATATGAAGGAGTCAAACGTTGTAAACTGTTCTCTAAATATCTAATATGTGCATCACGATAAATTTTGTCGACATCTCGTTCTAAATGTCGCAGCTGTTCGTATCGATCGAAACATTTTTCAACAATATATTCAGTTTCTCTCTAAAATGATAATATCAAAGTTTTTAACATTAAAATATTATAATATTGATACCGTATACGTAAAAGATAAACGTAGCTGCAAACGGAACTTGTATTTTATAGCAGGTAACCAAATGTAATAAAAACATTTTACTCTAAAAAACACAAATACCTAATTCAAACGCTCAAAGAACAAGTATAAATACAATTCTGAATTATGAATCAAACCATAATACTTGCTTACCTTAAGATATTGATATTTATTTGTGGGTAGGTATAATACTCTTATACTACTAGACAGGTTGGCAGATGTACCTACCTACATCATTGAGACCGAGAGATTAGAAAAATCATGATGCTGCAACTTCGAGACAAAAAATTACTTTTGTATCTAGGCATACGTAGTTCAACTCTAAAAGTGATATCAATAATTTTGGTTAAAGTTATAATTTTTCTATTTTCGTTTCCAAAAGGGTAGGTAGGTAGGTAAGGTAGAAAGTACTTTTAATTTTTTATTAGATTTATAAATTATAGCCACTTCTTAAAGAGATGTGTACAATCGAGACTTGTCAAGAGAGAGCACCACTGCAGAAAGCCTAAAAACTCAACTTTTCATTTTGTTACCTGATCTCGAGAAGTTATTGTTGAAATTGTCTCATCGTTGAATAATTCCTTTTTTAATTCCGTAAAATTGCGAAATTTCGCCATATTTATAATTTTTTTTAACTTTTTAGAAAACAATATACCTAAATAATTACGATTACGATTATTTATTTCTTTTTTGTTTTTAATAAAACAAGGGAGTGTTTTATTGCAAACAGAATCCCAGCCGGAAAAAAAATATCCGGCCGGGATTCTGTGTGCAATAATTCTGTGTGCACACGGACCATTCGTCCAATATTTTAAAAGGGCAGTCTTTCTGTCTTTCTTAATTCTTATTTATGAACAACAGGACGTAAAATTGTCCTTTCTTTTTAAACTGTCTTATTTTGTTCTTTTTTTAAATTGCCAATAATATTTCGACTTCAGAAAAGTCTCAACTAAAAGTGAATGATCTAATGATCGATGAAACTGGTGAAGAATTATTAGCAGGGTTGTACTACACGGCAAAAATTAGCAAAAACCTGAAAACTAAACAGCTGTTTTTTATGCTAGAGATAAACTCAATGTATTGACTTGTTTAAATGTCCAAATAGCGCTCCCAACAAATGTACCGACGAAGTACATATTTTTCTATTTTCAATTATTTCCATGAAATTTGATATTTTTGGATGTTGAGTTATTTTTAATCGGTTAATTAATTATTTATTTCAAATGTTAATACATGCGAAAACAACTTAATGATATTAAAATTAAATTTATATACATTTAATTTAATAAGGAATGTAAAAAATATATACAAAGTAGTAGTATTTACTATTAAATAATGCATCACTTATTTCGAATTAATTAAAATGTTATGATAAAATTTACTTTTAAAAAAAGGACTTTCAAAACTGTATAACTGAATTAGGAAATGGTATCGGTTATAAATTTTGAATAGGAAGCTAAATGGGATATATTGACCATAATTGATTCTGGATAATTGAATACAAATGACATCTAAATTTCTAAGACTTCGTGAGGGCACATTGAAAAATAAATTAGACATTAAACAGCTACTTGTCCTTTTTCCTTAAATGACTTTATGGATAAAGCTGAACGACAAATAAACTTTTCTATTCTCCAGACTCCAGACTTGGGAAATTTAGAAGTTGAAGTCTGTCAGTGTATCGAGGTAAATTAAAATTATCCTGCCAATTGAGGCGCCTTAAAGCGAAACGAATGAATTTTTTTTGAACCGATTCCAATCAAGAGATATGAGTAGCGTAAAATGGATTCCAGACTTGGCAAGAATATTCCAAAGTGGGACGAACAAAAGAAGAATAGAGAATTTTCATAACATATGGATCATTGAACTGTTTAGATTGCCTCTTCATAAAACCAAGAACACAAAGAGCATTACTTGTAACAAAATCGAAATATTTAACGAAATTCAACTTTTCACCCAACAAAACTCCAAAATCAGTGGTCTCTAATTCTCTTTTTAAAGAAAAGGATCCAACACTATATTGAAAATCAAAAATGTTTTTCTTTCTAAAGAATGACATTGAGTGACACTTATTAACGTTTAACGTTTGTGTACTAAAATTTTTTTTTACCCTAAATTAAAAAAAAAAAAAAATTGGATAACGGTTTTACTCACTTCAGTTTTTCCCCAAAAACAGCTTATTTTTGCAAGATTTCCTCAAATTTTTAATGTGTTCAGATTTTATGCGGTACCTATATGTTATAAATCAAAAAGTTTAGTTCCAACAATAGATTTTGAGCTCAACGTACGTAGAAGAATATGGTAATGATATAAATTTCTTAAAATCATTAGGGTGAAAAAAATTTAGTCTTAAATTTTAAATATTGTTGATTGCCACGTTAGCACAATATTTCTGAATTTCTTCAAATTTTCCTCAGAAAAAAACATTTTCCTCAAATTTTTCCCCACGTTTTTTTTAACTTTTTTTTTTTCCCCGGAAATTAAAAATTTCCTCAGTTTGGGGAAAAAATTCCTCAATCTGGCAGCCCTGGATTAGATAAGTAATCATATATCCAATTTGTTTCTGCAAAACGATGACTGCAATTTGAAATTCTTAAGTTTACTTTATGTGTCAAAATTTAACTATATCTATGATGAATAAGTCATCTGTTAATATGTCATCATAGTTGCCATTTTAGCACTTTTAGTGCTAGATTTAGCACTTTCTTTTCGCCCTAGCACTTTCTTTTTTTCAAAAAAGTGCTAGGTGCTAGTTTAGCACTTTTCTCTTAAATAGCACCTTTTTTAGCACATTTTAAGAATTCGAGGTTCTTTTATTTTGTCAGTGATACTGATATGTCACGTCATATCAAATATCTAATGCTTCGGTATTTTTTGCGCGGGTAAGATTTTTGATGGGTTTATTTTTTTACCCGCTGTTTTTTATTGACATTTATTGCTTTATTGACGTTTATTTTCATTTAGCACTTTTTTTAGCACCAAAAATAAAAAAAAATGCTTAGCACTTTTTCTAGCACTTTTAAAGGGGGGGGGGGGGGGGAAGTGCTAAAGGTGCTAAACTGGCACTTTTCAAAAAAACCAAATGGCATCACTGTATGTCATATGTTATATGTCAAAATGTCAAATTCAAATTAAGGTGAAAACACAATTGGGGCGACAGCGTAACGACAGCGATATCGACTGTCAAAAACCATATATTTGTATGAGAATGAAACAATTGAGGCGATTTTTTTAAGGTGAAAACACAATTGGGGCGACGGCGACGGCGACAGCGATTTTTCATATAAAAAAATCGCCTCAATTGTTTCATTCTCATACAAATATACGGTTTTTGACAGTCGCTATAGCTGTCGCCGTCGTTGTCGCCCCAATTGTGTTTTCACCTTTATATGAAAAATCGCTGTCGCCGTCGTCGTCGCCCCAATTTTTTCACCTTTAAATAAAATTCATTCGAAAAAAGATTCAACGGCGATAACAAGTAATTATTTTTTAGGAAGCGCAGCAATTCGAGAAAATTATTAATTGATCAAAGGCAGCAAAAATGAAATAATTTAAATAAGTTAAAAAGTGAATTTTTTATACAGTCCACTAAATTGAAGTTGGAGAAGTTTCTCCATTTTTTGGTCCTTCTAACCACATAAAGAATTAGAATCAGTGTTTGAAAAAATAAAATTAGAATTAAAATCAGTGTTTGGAAAAAAATTAAATAAATTGAATTAAAGTGTGTGATTAAGAAAATTGAAAAACAAAAGCTTTAAATAAAAAAAAGATTTAGTGAAATTAGGAAATTCAAAGAGAAAAAAAATTGAAATAAACTGTACTGAAAAAAGATCCGTTAGAATTTTTTGGCTTTTTACTAATACAAAATAAATATAAACAAAAAAACCTAAAAATTATTTTTTTTATACTTACCGAAGTGACGCCTAAAAATAAATAAGAAAGTAAATAAAGCTTAAGAAATTTTTTAGTGTTTGTAATTTTCAGTTATAGAATTTAAAATTTCTATTTAAATTCTCAAGTAAATTAAGGATCACAAGCGTAAGTTTTAAAATTATTTTTCTTTACATTTTATTTAAAAATATTAAAAATGTCGAAAGAACCGGAAGAATTGGCAAGAGCTAGAGGCAGAGTGAAAGCGTCATTGACTAAGTTAGAAAAGTTCGCAGAAGGAATTAACAATGAAACTCCTTCATTGCAAATTGATGTTAAGTTAAGTAAGTTACCTGAAATGCTTATAGAATTCAAGAAAATTTATGATAATTAAAGCGGGTGTCTCAATTATGAATCGGAATTTGATGAATATGAAAATCGAATTGAAGTGGTGGAATTTAAATTAATTGAAGAAAGAGAAAAAAAACGAAATGAAGATGCTAACAAAATAGGTAATAATGAAAGTGAAGATACTGGTATGCTGGAAGTATTGAATCAATTTTTTTTTTTTTTTTTATTAAAGTTACCAAATCACTAGGTGGGATACCTTTTATACTTAAAGAAGTATGGATTTGGTAATGGGGATAGGAAATTTAGAAGGGATTAAAAAGTGGGACAGTTAGTAGATAATCATGTACACTCTTCTTAAAGCGGCGCAAGTCGTAAGTCAAACGTCCGTCAGCTGACGGGAACAATTTTGAAGGGAGAGCATTCCACATTCTCGAGGTGCGAATTGAAAACGAATCTCCGAAGCTCGTTCTATCACATCTGGGAATTTTTACGAAATATGGGTGTGACGTTGAAGCAGTACGTGTTTGGCGTGCAAATACTTGAAGTTGAGGAAGTAGGGCCTTTACTTCCAGGGAACACGTATCCATTCCAACAAGGTATTTATAAAAAATGGAAAGAGAACCTACATTACGACGGTGGTTAAGTGATGTTAATGAGCTGGTGGTTTGGTGATTGTTTATCAATCTAATAGCCCTTCTCTGAACTTTGTCCAGGTATTCAAGATGGGTTTTGGGAGCACCAGCCCATATATGCGAATTATATTCTAATTTCGGTCGTATGTAGGATTTGTAAATGTTTAAGAGATCAGAGGGGGAAAAGTATTGTTTACATCTTTTTAAAAAACCTAGACATTTAGCTGCGTTTTTAGCCGTTTCGAAAATATGAATTTTCCAGCTTAAATCGCTAGTTATTTTCGAACCTAAAATGTCAAGGCTTCCAGATTTGGCAATGCTTTCTCCTTGAAAAGTAAATTGGGGATCGAAAGTTGACAGCTTTCTAGAAATTAGGCAGCATTGAGTTTTGGATGCGTTGAACTCAACTCTGTTGAGAAGACCCCATTGTGAAATTTTGGAAAGGTCGTGATTTATGCTACTTTGCAAAAAATTTCGTTTAGTAGTAACAGCATTTGAAGATGCTGATTTCCTATTAATAAAATCGTAGCATGCTACCAAGTTACTGTCATCGGCGAAGCTGTGGATGGGGTTGAGAGTAGATCGCAGCAGATCATTAATGAAGATTAAAAAGAGGGTTGGGGAGAGAACACACCCTTGGGGTACACCGGAGTTGATATTAAAAATATGTGACTGGTACCCATCCACAACAGCACGAATAGAACGGCCAGACAAAAAGCTGCTGATCCAATTGACAAAGGCTGATCCTAGACCCATTGATTTAACTTTAGAAATCAAAGCCGGGTGCCAGACTCGATCAAAAGCCTTAGCTATATCCAAAGCAACAACACAAGCCTCACCGGAGTTGTGAAGACTGATGTTGAGCTTGTCGGATAAATATGTCATCAGATCACCAGTCGATCTATTCGTACGAAAACCATATTGCTGGTCACTTAGCAATTTGTTGTCTTCTAGGTATTTTTTAACTTTAATGTTAATAAGGGATTCCATTACTTTGGAAAGAATAGAAGTAAGGGCAATAGGCCTGTAGTTAGAGGGATCGCATTTATCGCCTTTTTTTGGAATAGGCTGAACATGCACAACTTTCCACTTGGTGGGGTAAATGCCAAGTGAGTACGAAAGGTAGAAAAGGTTGCGCAGCGGTTTAGCTAGAACAGAGGCAGTATGTTTTAGGACCACAGCCGGAATACCATCAGGGCCAGTTGACTTTTTCACATTCAGATTTTTAAGAGCCTTTAAAACAGCACGTTGCCTAAAGTAAACTCTTCCAAAAGAAGAGTTTACTTGAGGCAAGACAGGTGGATTTTGAGCTGAAGCTGTGAGTGTTGAGTTTTGGCTAAAAAGTTTCGCAAACAAATTAGCCTTCCCAACCGAATCTGATATAATCCGGTCACCATCTACAAGGGGAGGAAAAGATGTAGGCGAGCAAAAGTTCTGTTGTACACTTTTAGCGAAGCTCCAAAAGCTTCTGCTATTTTTAGGAAGGTTTAATATTTCTTGGCGCTTCCTCTGGGTAAACAAAGCCTTCTGCTGACAACAAATCCTACTGCATCTGTTCCTGACCTCTCGCCAGTGCTTCAGTGAACTTAAAGAATTGTTTTGTTTATACTCACGAAAAGCATTATCTCTGTCGGCTATGGCCCTTGCACAGGTGTCATTGAACCACGGATTTTTAGTATTCGTTTTGTTTTGAACTTTTTTATGGGGAATGAAAAGCTTCATCCCTAGCAGAATACTTTCGGTAATGACAGCCGTGCAAAGGTCAACATCCCTCTCCAAGAAGCAGCGAGACAGATCCATCCGTCCAAGAAAACCAGCGAGTCCATCCCAATCAGCTTGGGAATAGGTCCATACCAGTCTTCCAGGAGCTTTAGATACACCTGCCCCACAATCAAGAGAGAAGGACGTGCTAACGAGACAATGATCGGAGTTTCCAAGGGGGGAACTAATTGAAGCATTATAATTATCTGGATTCGATGTCAGAAACAGATCCAAGAGATGGTGGCCCTGATGGTTTACATTTGGAATGTGGGTGGGTTCAGAAACAATTTGAATCAGATTATTGAGACTTGAAAAAAACTCTACATATCTGCCTTCGGGACTGTTGCGATTAGAATAACTGAGCCATGATACGTTGTGTATGTTGAAATCACCGAAGACCAAAATTTCAGACTCTGGGTTTTTCGCCAGAATCTGATTTATTTGGTCTGACAGCAAGTCGAACTCAACAACATGATCAGTGCCAGTCAGTTGCGGGCTCCTGTAAAGGAAGCAAAAATGGATGACGTGATTGTTAGTTCTTATTTTGAACCAAAGAAAATTAAATAAGGGACTTGAAGATTTTAATTCTTTAATAGGGTAACAAGCAACGTCATTCCTTATATAAACAGCGACTCCTCTGTGGGCAACGTATAAGGAGTGAAGATCATAACCTGGGACTGAAAAACGGTTGGGGTCTCCGTTGTCCAATACTTGGGTCTCACTTAAAGCTAGGACATTTGGCATAGCAGAGGCCAAATGGATTTGGACGGCTTGGAAATTCGCTTCCAAACCTCGGATGTTACAAAAATTTATAGAAAATTGTTTGCTCATCCCTACTCTAAGAAGTGTAAAAATTTTAAGAAAACTAGTTGGTTCCGATAACAAGCTGACGAACTACGAACCGGCGGTCAACAGTTTTTAGAGCCTTATTGACCTCCAGTACGGCAACGACAAACGAGTGAAGAATAGTGTACGGGGATAAGGGATAGGAGATACAGGAAGATTTGGTAACCGCGTCAAGTTTATTTATTGATTTTATTTTATTTCGAATAAAGTGTGTCGGACACGACTTTGTGTAAACATTAAATTTTATTTTATTAATATTTTTATTAACACTATTATTAATATTATTATTATTTTATTTTATTTATATTATTTTTTTTTTTTTTCTTTATAAAAAAAAAAAAAAAAAGGTCAAACACGAAACAATTAAAATTTAAGAAAAAAAAAAAAAAAAAGAAAAATATTATATTTTTTTTTTATTTTATTAATAAAAATCGAACTGTAAAAACAAATAAATTTTTAAAACAATTTAAAAGACGATTTAAACGCACACGATCTTCAACAATCAGAACACAACTGACAACAGCAAACCAGAAATTATTACTCGATCAACAACTAATGAACAAAAACAGTTTTCCGGTGATTATAAAAATTGGCCTACATTCATGGATCAGTTTGAAACTCTGGTACATAAAGAAGAAAGACTCACTGATATTCAAAAATTCACACATTTAAGACTATTTTTAACACCTAAACCGCTATTATTAATTCAGAATATGTTAGTTACAAAAGACAATTATGAAAGTGCATGGAATAAGTTATTGAAAAGATATGATAATAAGACAAAAATTGCTGCATCATATTTAGATTGTTTTTTTAATCAAAGGGCTGCAAAAGAAGGAACAGCAGAAGAAATAAGAACCATTGGTGATAATGTCGAAAATATTTTGTCGGGCTTAGACTCAATTGATAATTCGGCAAATTGTCGTGACATCTGGTTAATTTACATTTTGCTGAATAAATTAGATTTAAATACGATAAAGGCTTGGGCAGAAAAATCAAGTGAAAAATATGAAGCTGATTTAAATAATAAGAAGTTGTTTCCTTCGATATCAGAATTTTTGATGTTTCTCGATGAAAGAAGAGCTGCGTTATAATCAATAGAGGATCAAAACCAGAAGAAAAATGTAGATTCCTCTAATAATAAAGTTAAGTCTCATGTGGTCAACAAACCAAGTAATGCTCAAGAATGTTCGGTGTGCAATTTATCGTCTCATCAGTTGCGACAATGTTTTAAATTCAAGAAATTACAAGTTCAAGAAAAGCGTGGCTTAGTGAGCAAAAATAAATTATGTTTTAATTGCTTATCATCAGGATATAATGCAAAAAATTGTAAGTCTGAAAAGAAATGTTCAGTATGTAGTAAACATCATCATACGTTGTTGCATGTTGAATTAAAACAAGAATCAATGTCAAGAAGTGCAAATAGTGATCAACGGGATTCTACTTCAAGCTCAGATGCGAATAATCAGATTCCAAAATTTGCAGCTACAAGTTTTCAAGGTCAAAGAAGTGACAATTTATTTATTCCAAGAAATAATTTTGAAGAACATCAAGCAAGTCAAAATAATGGAAGTAATTCAAAGCAAGTAGGGGCGAAAGAATTTAGATGCAACTTAGCCAATGGTGGTATAGCATTGTTGCCCACAGCACAAGTTGGTGTTGCTCATCCAAGTGGAAAAGTTTTACTCAAGTCCAAAGTTTTACTTGATTCTGGTTCGCAGGTTTCCTTTGTAACAGAAGAACTGGTGCAAGCATTAAAGTTAAGAAGAAATAAGTCACAAGTTACTTTAACTGGTTTATCCTGTGCAGGTTCAATCAACACAAAAGGTGTAGTTGATATTAAGTTATGTTCAATTTATGATAATTCTGAAATTATTATAAAAGCTTATGTGCTCAAGATAATATCTGAAAAGATTCCAGCAAGTTCAATATATATAAATGATTGGTCATATTTTGAAAATGTAGAGCTAGCTGGTAATGAATTTAATGAACCAAGTAAGATAGATATTTTATTGGGTGCAGATTCTTTCTGTGAAGTTATTAAAGAAAAGAAAATAAGTAGTAACAATGGTAATCCATCACTAATAAGAAGGATGTTCGGCTGGGTGGTTGTAGGAAATATTATGAATAATGGAAATGTGTAATCTTTTAATGCAAAAATTGAAAATTATGAAGGTATTGGTGAATCATTAAAGAAGTTTTGGGAAGTTGAAGGCATTGAAGATATGGAACCACTTAAGTCACAAGAAGAACAATTTTGTGAAATAAATTAAAAAAAAAATGTTAAGATTGGGAAAGATGGTAATTTTATTGTATCATTACCATTTCGTTCGAATTCAGTTGATTTAGGATATTCATTACCGTCAGCTAAAAAAAGATTGAATTCTTTAGAAGGCAAATTATCAAAGAATATTAGCTATGAAAGTGACTACAAGAAATTTCTACATGATTACGAGAATATGGGTCACATGAAATTGGTACCAAGTGAACGGTTAGATATCGATTGTAAGCAGTCATACTATTTAGCTCATCATGCAGTTATCAAAACTGAAAGTTTAACAACCAAATGCAGAGTTGTTTTTGATGGCTCAAATAAAACAAGTTCTGGTGTATCACTAAACGAAAAATTGGCAGTAGGTCAGGGTGGTCCAAAATTTCGAAGGTGAAATTTTTTTAAGTCCTACTCTCTTATTTTGTTCCACTGCATTAAAAAATAAATCAGACAAAATTTGGAAACATTCCGATAATATTTAGAGGTGGCTCAATGCAGATGAAATTTGCATCATTGTCCAATATTGGGTACGTTTTCAAAAAATCAAACTTAACACAAATACATTGCTATTGTAGCAAAAAAAAAAAACCAAGTAACAATGAAACATATTCTTAACTTTAACTTTTAAATATATTCCTAACTGTAACCCAGAAAATGCAGTTCAACTGTTTGTGTTTGTTTTGATTTCACTACAGTTAATGTGATAGTTTGTATAAGTATAGAAAATTATTTTAAATTCAAAAAGTCATATTCGTTGTATTTAGAATAAATCTGTTACTATGGCAACTACAAGAGCCCAAACAAATATATATCTTCTTGGTTCCACCATAACTGAACTAACCGGTAGCAAACTACCTTAAATAGGTATGGCATTGGGTCTGTTTCTTCATCACCATGTTGAACTGAATAAAACTACTTCAACAACTACAATAGAAGAGATAACAAAATTTTGGCAAAGAGCCAGAATACCAGTGCAAGAACTCAGAAATTGTCAACCAAAACTAGAAAAACTATTTGAACAATGGAGGTTATTGAAGAAAAACAAAAATAGAAGCACAGTGACACAAAAGAGAAAAGAAAGCGAGTTTGTTTCCGAGTTAGATAATCTTTTCGACATAGCACATGCTAATGCATTGAACATGATAAACATTTCTCAAGATAAAGAGTTCTTGTTAGCTCAGCGTGAGAAAGGGAAGCGAGGCTCAATGCTAGGTGTAGACAAGCATCTTGAACAAATTGAAAAAAGGGCAAATTAAAAAAAACAGGCCAGTCTTAAAAGGTTTGAACAAATGGAAAAAAAATGTGAAGAAGTAAAAGCAACTGTGCAATTGGTTTCTTCGGAAGAATCAGATGAGCTCGAACAGGAAGAGGAAGAACAAGCATTATCATGTACAGTAAAAAAACGAAGCAAAAAGCGAATGAAAGTTATGTCAACATGTTTGGCAGCAGCTTTAGACAGAACAAAAGTTTCAGATCGCAAGGCTGTTTTTGTTGTTGCTGAAACAGCAAAAAGTTTGGGTTGTGAAATTGATGACATTACTCTAAGCAGAAGTTCTATTCGACGAGAAAGAATGAAACACCGTTCTCATTTGTTTCAGCGGCTGAAAAAAGAATTCCAGGAACCTAATGCTAAATTAACAGTTCACTGGGATGGTAAACTGTTACAAAACTTAACTGGGAAAGAAAAAGTCGATAGACTTCCTTTCATAGTATCAGGAGAAAGTGTTCATCAATTACTCATAGTGGCCAAACTTGCATCAGGTACAGGAGAAAATCAAGCTGTTGTAGTTCATGCAGCTTTGGAAGACTGGGGCTTTGCTGACAAAGTGTCTGCTATGTGCTTTGACACAACGAGCGTGAATACTGGCAAGAACAATGGCACATGCGCCTTATTGGAACAAAAAATTGACAAGACACTACTATATTTGGCATGTAGGCACCATATCATGGAATTGATTATTGGTGCAGTTTTTGAAAAATGCATGGGATTCTCTTCAGCGCCAGAAGTACTTCTTTTTAAAAGGTTCCAAGCCTATTGGGAGTTCATAGATAAGAATAAGTACACAACAGGAATCAATAACAAGGATATTTTGGCCCAAGTGGCTGATATAAAGGAAGATAGAATTAAATTTGCTGAAAAATTACTGCAGGGTTCCCACGTAAGAGAGGATTATCGAGAATTTCTGGAACTAATTTTAATATTTCTTGGTAAAACCCCTTCTCGGGGAATCAGATTTATGACACCTGCTCGGTGGATGTCAAAAATATTGTATAGTCTTAAAATATGGATGTTTAGTTGCCAGTTTACAATCACTGCAAGAGAGGAAAAAGGATTGCTAAAGGTATGTGTATTTGCTATACATGTGTATTTAAAGGCCTGGATGACAACTCCGTTATCTCAAACTGCACCATACAATGATTTTAATTTAATGAGATCTCTATTGCAGTATAAAAAGATTGATAAAGAAATAAGCAACGTTGCGTCTGAAAAACTAGCCAATCACTTCTGGTATCTATCAGAGGATGTTGTGGCCTTAGCTCTTTTTGACAATCAAGTGCCTCATTGCACTAAAAGGGAAATGATAAAGGCTATGAAAGAAGTAAATTCAAAAAATTATCTTGAAAAACGTCCTGTCATTGAGCTGAATACTTTTATGAACATAAAATTCGAGGAATTTGTAACAAAGCGATCAGCTTTATTATTTGAAAGAATGAGTTTACCCGATACTTTCCTTCGTGTAGATCCTCAAATATGGGAGCATCAGGAGGATTATCACAAAGCCTTAAAAATTGTCAAAGAAATTCAAGTTGTTAATGATCATGCCGAAAGGGGTGTAGCCCTCATAAAGGAGTTCAATGGAAAAATAACACATAATGAAGATCAACTGCAATTCTTGTTACAGGTAATCGAAGAGCACAGGCGAGTTTATCCTGACTGCAAAAAGAAGAGATTTTAACAGGTGCTGGCATAAAACCCTTTTCATGATTTTTTTTTCTACTTTACAAAATAAGAGTCAATCAAAAATTATTTTTTGATATTTATATTTCGATTCGTAAAAGATAACTTTTAATTCAAAGAAAAAAAAGTCGTATATGTAGAAATTTAATCAAAATACAATAAAATAGATAAATAAAAAAAAACAGATTTTTAATTGATGAACTTTCGAATTTATCTACTTATCTATACATATATATTATCGTTATCTTCATAGGTACATGAGTCAAATCTGAGTTTCTCTTAAATTACTTATGAGTTTTTTTGCTTAATGTACTTTTGAATAGTGTTGCCGAAAATATTGCAGTTTGAAGAGGATCGTGACGATATTCCTCATCCCATAATTCAAATGGACAAAATTCTTCTTTTTCGAAAATAATTCCTTTTTTAAAATTCACTATGGACAAAATTCACTATGGAAAAAATTTATCATGGACAAAATTCACTATGGAGAAAATTCGCTATGGATAAAAATTCACTATGAAAAAATTCTTTTTGTAAAATTCTACATTTTTATTAAAATTCAATTCACTCTCTGCGTTACACCGGTATCACGACAAGGACGTGGTGAGTTAGTCGGTCCCCACCTAACCTACTCTAAATTGAAAAAATAAAGAAACAACGTAAAATATAGGTAGGTATCGCATTGTAGGTTGATTTATATAAATTTTATATTAAAACAAAAATAGGGACAAAATTCTTTAAAAAAATATTTTTAATTAAAAAAATTAAAAAAAAAATCGCGCGATTTTTTTTTTAATTTTTTTAATTAAAAATATTTTTTTAAAGAATTTTGTCCCTAATGAATTTTGTCCCTAATGAATTTTGTCCATAGCGAATTTTGTCCCTAATGAATTTTGTCCATAGTGAATTTTGTCCACAGTGGATTTTGTCCATAGTGAATTTTGAAAAAAGTATTTTCGATAAAGAATTTTGGCATAAGGAATTTCGTCACCAACCCGTTTGAAGAAGTAATATAACTTCAAATGTGTCTCAAAATGTGCGATCAAAATGTGTCTTTCTTTCAAATGTTAGCCCTTCATGCTCCGGAGAAACCATTTATAATTATATTCACAACTTGATGACACCAGAAGTCCTTAAAATCGTTAAACTACAATCTAGGAACGAAAATGAATACTTATCTTTCAAAATTTTCTGCTCAAACACTGACTTTTCGAAAATCTCCGATTCAAATTTCTGGCCAAAAGACATGATTGCTCATGAATATGTAAATAAACGCAACAATCCTTTTCACAATCACTTGACAACCCAAAAGCAGATAAATCGGGGCACCTAAACATATATTATCAAAATGTTCATGGTCTAAGAACCAAAACTCATCAAATATTTACATCTACATCTAACTCTAATTTCGAAATTTTAATTTTGACCGAAACATGGCTGAACAATGATTTCAACGATTCCGAACTTTTCTGCTCAACTTACCAAGTATTTAAGCGTAATCGTTTCAATGACAGCAACATTTCAACTGTCGGTGGAGGCATTGCCATAGCGGTTAAAAATTATATTAACTGTAATTTAATTGATATTCCCTGTAGTGGGGACTTAGAAATTTTGGCTGTAAAAATTAAACTTAATAATTATTATTTGTATATTTTAATATTTTATATACCACCCCGAAGTGGAATTGTGCGACAAAATTTACATGATAATGTAATTAAAACTTTGGATTTTGTAAATGAAAGTGTCTCACAGTCTGACAGAATACTGCTTGTTGGAGATTTTAACCTAGCATCTACCTCCTGGACTGCCGACGACGAAGGTGACTTTTTAATTCCTGACACTTCTTGCCAGGTTGAAACGTCGCTTCTCGATTTTATAACTTCTCTTAATTTCAACCAATTTAACTCAATTAATAACCAAAACGGAAAGATATTGGACTTAGTCTATGCTCTTAACATTCCTTCTATTTCAATTTGTCGTTGTTCCGACCCACTAACCATAGAAGAGACCCACCATCCTTCTCTCCACATAACAATGGATATGGAACAACCTCATACTCTCTCATATGAAAACACTTATTCTTTTAATTTCAACAAAGCTGATTTTGGGAACATAAAAAATGATCTAAATAGTATCAACTGGTCATTTATTAACAACATGAACATGAACCAATGTACTACAGAATTTTATAAAATAATTTTTAAATTATTCCTAGATCACGTTCCTTTTAAAATCAATCACCCAGATGAAACAGTTCCACCGTGGTATACAGCTGGTTTAAGATCTCTACGCAATAAACGAAATAAAGCTTGGAAACTGTATTGTGTTTGTCCAAATGAATTGCTTTTATCGGAGTATCAGCGAATCAAGGACGACTTCAACGCTTTGTCTGGTGAATGCTACACCAATTACCTTCGAGAATTGCAGAGTAATCTTAAGATCAAACCTCAAGACTTTTGGAAATTTATCAAGTCTAAGAAATTTTCAACAACCTATCCTTCATCACTAAATTATAATGGTATCTCAAGCGATAATAGTTTCATAATCTCAAACCTGTTTGCTAACTTCTTTAGCACATCATTTTCTACTAATAACTCTTTTTGCCCTCCTAACACAGATCACATTCCCTCTTATACTTGTTTATCAAATATAAACTTTCAAATTTCTGACACCGAGCTATCCAAATCTATATTAAACTTAACAAGTACCAACACCGTTGGCCCAGATGGGATACCAACAGTTTTTCTAAAGGAGTGCTCAAATGAACTAATTGAGCCCCTAAAAACTTTGTTCAATAAATCCATTCGAACAGGTACTTTTCCCGATATTTGGAAGATTTCTTACATAATTCCAATTCACAAAAAGTCATCAAAGAATGATGTGTCAAATTACCGGCCAATTGCTCGACTATCCGCTATCCCTAAACTTTTTGAGTCCATTATTTCAAAGAACCTGCAATTCCACATTAAATCCATAATTTCCCCTAAACAACATGGTTTTTCACGTGGTAAATCAACAACCACTAATCTTCTCGACTTCACGTCTCAATGTAACAAAGCCTTTACAGCTGGCAATTATATTGATTGCATATTTACTGACTTTTCCAAAGCATTTGACAAACTCTGTCACAAGACCCTGGCCCTAAAATTAAATAAACTCGGTTTCAACTCCAACTTTGTCATTTGGACACGCAGTTACTTGTCAAATCGTTGCTATCAAATTTTATTCAAAAATGTTCTTTCTTCTCCTTTCTTGGTAAACTGCGGTGTCCCGCAGGGAAGCCATTTAGGACCAATTTTCTTTATATTATTTGTAAATGACCTTCCGAATGTGTTGACGTCGTCGGAAACGCTGATCTACGCTGATGATGCAAAGATTTTCAAAGAAATTAAAAATACATCAGACTGTTCAAGCCTTCAGAATGATCTCGATCTATTCTTGGCTTGGTGCAACTCCAATAATCTTCACTTAAACGCTGAAAAATGCAGTGCTATGTCGTTTTCCAGAAAAAGGACTTCATATAACTTTCAATACCACCTTGGTACCTCAACTTTATCTAGAGTTGACGAAGTATCCGATCTAGGAGTCGTACTTGACAAGAAGCTTGACTTCAACTTACATATTAATAAATTAATAAACAAAGCATATCGCACTTTGGGTTTCATCAAAAGACAGTCCTATGAGTTTAACGACCCATATGTGATGAAATTATTGTTTGGTTCGTTTGTTCGCCCAATTCTTGAATATTCATGCCAAGTCTGGAACCCTTTCTACAATGTACATTCACGAAGGCTTGAATCTGTCCAGAGAAATTTTCTACGATTTGCGCTACGTCGCTTAAATTGGACTGATCCGCAACACCTACCTCCATACTCTGACAGACTTAAGCTACTTAATATGCCGAGCCTAGAGGCAAGAAGATTTTACTTGTCGTTTTGCTTCCTACATAAAATCATATTGGGACGCACGATCGGAGACTGTATCCTTCACGACATGAGTCTAAATGTACCTCAGAGATCTCTACGGAATCATCAGTTCCTATACATAAGACCGTGCAGGACTGAATATGGCTTGAACAGTCCCTTAAATCAATTATACAGAACATACAATCGATTTTGTCATCTGTTAGACTTATATAGCTTTGAGAGTCTTTGTTTCAGGAGTAATTTTTTTTTGATGTGGGAGAGAGGTAACACTGCCTGATGTTGTGGTCACGTGATGCGTGTTGTATTTGTTGTTGTTTCCTTGCTATATAAAGTGTTTCTTGGGACACAGACAATGGATACTAGGCATTGTTATATTTTTATTTTTTTTCCACATGAATATACACGTGTATGTGTGGGTATGTGTATATACATATGTATATATATATATATGTATGTATGTGTATGTGTATGTGTGTATTGTGTTTACATATATGTCTTATTGTTTGGTTATGTACATGTATGCAAGTGCATGTTGTATTGACGCTTACTGTGTATTACATTATATTATATATTATTTATATTTATAATTATGCACTATGTTTAGATATGTAAGATAAATCATATATATAATTTTGTACCTGACGCTTGTAATAAGTAACTGAAATGAAATAAAACTTAAAAATAGCTTACTTGTGACCATTTTATATATAAACCGTCAGCTTCAAACAACGATATCGTAAAACTAGAAATATTTTTAAAACTTTGAGTAGAAAATAGAAATGAAAGTAAATAACATTTTCGTATTGCTGTTTAAATATCATTTTTATTAGATTTAACTTCCAAAATTTCAAGAAATTAAAATTCTATGTTTTTCCCAGCTTGAGTTTTGTTTTATTCTACATCATGTATGGTTTATAAAAATAAACTGAACTTTGAGTGTGTTGAGCTACCTTTAAATATTAAAACTATGAGCTGAAACTTCACAATAATTGTTTTTTACATAAATGGAACCAAATAGAAGGGTAGGCAATAAAAATCCCACTTTTTTTTTTAAAGGGCTTTGTTTGGACCACCCTAATGTCTGGTACAATAGTTCAACGTGATCTTCAATCAATTTTATTAAATTTCAGATTTTATAAAATAGCGCTATGTAGTGATGTCGAAAAAATGTATAGACAGATATGGATTAATGAAAGAGATCAAGATTACCAGAGAATAATTTGGCGTGGCAATTTGAATGAAGAAGTCAAGCATTATAATTTACGTACAGTCACTTATGGCACATCAAGTGCACCATTTTTTAGCGACTCGATGCCTAAAAGAAGTGGGCAATCGTTGTAAATTAAGCCATCCAATATCATCAAAGGCAATCATTGAAGATTTTTATGTGAATGATTTTATTTCTGGTGCTGCAAATGAAAAAGAAGCAATAATGTTACAAGAAGACGTATGTACCATTTTAGGTAGTTAAGGGTTTCCTCTAAGAAAATGGACATTAAATTCAGCATTTGTTTTAGAATCAATTCCCAATAATGATTTAGCAAATCCACTTATGAAAATTGGTGACGGAAAAAGTGAAATTAAAATTTTAAGTTTATATTGGCAATCAAATGATGATTATTTTACATTCAAAGTTAAAATAAGTAATGAAACTAAATGTACTAAAAGGAGAATGTTATCAGAAGCGTCCAAGATTTTTGACCCACTTGGTTTTGTTTCTCCGGGTGTAGTTACTTTCAAGATATTATTCCAAGAATTATGGCACAATGGTTTAAGATTCGCAATGATTTAAAGATATTCGAAAATTTAAAGATATCAAGATGGGTTTTTACTTCAACAATTGAATTTGAGCTGATTGGATTTTCAGATGCTTCAGAAAGAGCCTATTCAGCAGTTCTGTATTTAAAGGCAACTAATGAGGGTAATGAAATGAAAGTTAATTTATTGATGGCGAAGACAAAGGTGTCGCCACTAAAGAAAATGTCAATACCTCGCCTTGAGTTATGCGGAGCTTGGTTGTTAATGAAGTTATATAAGTTTTTGAGATCAAAATTACAAATTCAAAATAATAAAGTTATAGTTTTTACTGATTCGTCAGTAGTTTTAGCCTGGCTCTCATCACATCCAAGTAAATGGAAGCAATTTGTAGCATTCAAGACGTCTCAAATCATTGAAGTTTTACCAGCCGCAAGGTGGAAGTATGTTTCTTCCAAACATAATCCTGCAGACTGCGCGTCAAGAGGTATAACGCCAGAAGCATTAACAAGCCATAAATTATTATGGCATGGACCAGATTGGCTTGCCAAAAAACAAGAAGAGTTCCAAATTTAATCAAAGTATTATTCAAGAAGAGGAAAGAAAATCACAATCAGTTTCTTTTTATGTTTCCACACAAAATGATGTAATAAAACAATTATTTGAAAAATGTTCCAGTTTTTCTAAAATTTCAAGAATTGTATGTTATTGTAGAAGATTTTTAACACAAAGTAAAAAGCCTCTTTATATAACAATTAAAGAAATGCAAGTTGCTGAAAAATTTTGCATAAAATATGTTCAAGAAGATAGTTTCAGTCAATCTAATTAAAAATAATAAAGCTAATGAAAAAAGCAAATTTTTGCAAAACCTTTTACCTTTTGTTGACAAAGAGGGTATTTTACGGAATCGAGGCAGACTAAGAAATTCTGATTATTCCTATGATATGAAGCATCCAATAGTTTTACCTAAATATCACAAATTATCCAATCTATTAATTAAAGAAAACCATGTCAAACATCTTCATGCAGGTGTTACGTTTTTAATGAATATAATTAGGCAACAATATTGGATTATTGGTTTAAGAGTTTTGGTAAAGCGAATAATTTATAAATGTACTGTTTGTGTCAGGTATAAGGCCACAACATGCCAACAGTTAATGGCAGATTTGCCAGCTGAGCGTATTAATCCAAGCAAGCCATTCGCTCACACCGGGATACAGAGGCGCGTTATGACATTATGGTGCCCTAGGCAATTAAAATTTTTCTACATCAAAATTTACATGAACTAATAAACAATTTTAATATAATAAGGATTGCTTTCTTTAATTCATATACATATATTTCTTTATTGATTTATGTAACCAAATTATAAATAATGAATAGAAAAAGAACTGAAAAAAATTAAAATAAAATAATTAAATAATTAAAAATTAATAAAAAAATTCAATTATACACTTAGAGCTGGAGTGGCCCACCAAGCTAGCGGAGTTTCCCGATGGGCAGTGCCAAAATCCGTTGTCTGAAATTTGAATGTTTCTTTTAACCCAGCCTGTTA